>CAXAMN010007792.1:225808-274429 GCA_963970005.1 Durusdinium trenchii | reverse complement strand
AGCAGGTCTAGACAGGATTTGTCCTGTACCAAGCAGTTTATCTTTTCTTTAAACGCAGGGCAGCTCTGATATCTTGTTGGGCACATGTTCTGGGAGAACCATGTTGTAGGGCGCATGTCGTTGCAGGGCCTTGAATCCAATGTAACTTCAGGGCCTGTCCTTCACCCGATTTCACCTGTGCACAAGAGCACCGTTTTGCTTGAAGGGAAATGAACGTTGTTGCACTTCCCATCGTCTCCTCATCTCTCCTCCTCGCTCTGAAAAAAACAGATTGCTCCCTACAAACAGTTGAACGCTCGACGTGAAAGGAACATAATGACCAATCGAACAAACTTAGGACTTAGGGCCTTTCATGGCCGAAATCGACATGACGCAGGTCCACCCCTTCCTGCAGGATGTGGGTACGGCTGACTTTTTGGTCGGCTGCTCGACTCCAAGAACTTTGGAAGGTCAGACAATGCCCACGACCAACTTCCATGGTAGCATGTGGGTTTTAGCCACATGAGAATACAGGTCTGACAGAAGACACCTCCCTTCACCAAAGAAAATTTCCCTTTACTCATTGCAGTCCCACTTCTTGTCATAGACAACCCATTGTCGCGGAGTGCAGACCAAACACTAACACCTATCTAATTGAGGCTTGAAACTTAAAACATGCAAACATACTACCGGGAAGATCAACATGGAACCGAGCTTGGCATGGAGACTGGAAGACGACGTGAGTTTGTCAGGTTCCATGTGAATTTCCCGGGTGTACTGTACTGCCTTCCTGCCCTGCTTTCCTGTCAAATCCTGTTCCACCGAGAGGCGCCCTCTGCGCATTGAAGCGTCCGCTGCTGTTTCGGTACACCTGGCGAAACAGCTGCTTTCGGATACAACACACTGAAAGACAGGAGAGCGCTCATGACACATTCAATTTGAGACACTCAATTAGGTATGTTGAGCTGGCTCGGTCTGGATGATAAAGCCATTGACATCCACCTGTTTTTGATCGTTTTTGCAGTCTCTCAGCATCAGCAGACCAACTTCAATCTTGGCATCAGCGGCCTCAGAAAACCCCCTGGCGACTCCCGGCGTCACAGGGCCTCTTCGAAACTCTTCACACAGCTGCTTACTTGGTCGACGCCATTCCCATAGTCCTGCCTTGCAAGAAGTGGTGTCCACAGGTGTTCACCCATGGAATCTCCAACTTCTTTCAGGGTTTCACCTTAGTGGTGCCTAAGTAGATAGAAACGGAATCCACTGGAATCCAATACATTTTAGGTTAAGGATCTACTTTTCTATCTATTGGAGGTCTATATATTGAATCAAGAGTTTCACCGGAAATTCACTCCCTGGTTCCACAAGGAGCCAACTCAACGACCAGTTCCGGGCTACTCTTCTGGACAATCATGGGGTGCTCAAGACATGCGGGGAATCCTTGCCGTTAAGCAAGTATATCTGTTTAGGCAAGTCTAGTGGTAACTCTGAATGACATGAAGACTTACGAAGACTTATACCCCACAGCTGCTTGGTAATTTGCATGGCTTTGCTGTCTTAGATTGTATTATATAGATTGTGCATGATGTCCAGCTCGGAGGACAGCCATTCAGCGTGTCCCCTTGGCATTCCAGCAACATGCAACCACCCAGCCTGTATTGCAGATTGCCGCTCAAGTGGTTGACCTGAAGATCCAACCTTGGAAAGCACTGCACAAGGAGTTGAAAGTGTATAATTAGGCTCTTGACCAACAAAACCCTTACTAGAAGCATTCATGCCAGCACCTTCCACTTCAATCCTTGACATAGGTACCAAGATGATGAACAACATGAAATTCTTGCTGCAGCTGTCAATGTTCCATGAACAATGAAAGCCTTCAGAATCAAAAAAGTAATTCGGACATCCCACAAGCTGTCTGAAGGTCTCAGTTGCCCTACACCACCAGCAAATGAGGTCGGCACACCACGCGGATTCCCAGTTGATGTGCCTGACAACATGTGCAGCCACTGCGCAGCCAAGGGTCTTTTTCCGAGGCTTTTACTCAACAGGACCATCCACACATTTGGCTGTGGGTCCAAACCCCAGCCAAATCCTGATTGACACTGTGAAATCTCCACATATATCACATATATCCACACATTGCTCTCTAAGGGATGTCAACCGAAGCCACTCTTTGGGGCGGGTACATCTACGCCGAACCGGCGTCAGCTCGCCGCAGCCGACGGTGCGTCAGCCGATGCTTCCGTGCGGTCGCCTCATGCACGAAGATGCGAAGAAGCTCGGCATCACCTCAGCTGCAACGCTGCAGCTGGAGTCCCTGGAGGTGACGTGAGGGTCCCTGAGGTGACGAACTGAAAATGGGACCGCTGCGGTAGACAAGGACTCGTCGAAAACGGGATTCCGCGGGTCCGCGACGTTGAGAAATCCAGCGGATTGAGGGATTGAGGGTTTTTGAGCACCAAGCCCAAAGGATGTCTGGTGTCATCAGTATTCCTGAACTGATGCTGCACAAGTCCTCATACTAGCTAATATTCTGATATATTCTGGATGATCTACAAAATTAGCAGAAAAGGAGCACCCACACTGGTGATGATAGATCTCCCAAGTTCCGCGGGACAAATAACTTTGTGCGGCTGTGCAGTTGTGGAACGTTGGAAGCTAAGTGCCTGCATGTGTCTGCAGCTTCAACTCTGATGCGATGCTTCAACTCCTTGCGTCTTTTGCTGGAAGAATCCCTCAAGACCCTGCAGCCACTGCGTGTTGCTTGTGTCCCAGGTCTCCAGGTCTCCCCATATTTGGCCCAGGCGGCCGAAGCCAGGGTCAATCTGTGAGATGTCGGTGGTGGCGAAGCCATGATACCTGGACCACTTCGGCAGCGAAGTGTCCGTCCCGGACGATCTGACTCCACTGATCACCGGCACATCGGAGTGTGGCCCTGAGCGGCAGGTGGCTGTGATGCTAAGCCGAGCGCTCTCCCTTGGAGTTGAGGAAAATGGGAGACCTTGGCATCACAGGTCGTTGGCGGAGTCAACTCCACCCGAAATAGATCGAGAACAGAATAACGCTTACATCAAGCCGCTTTTCTCCTGCCACCAACCCACCTAGCAGTAGGATATATAGTTTGATGTAGAATAGAATAGACGGCTTTTCAACTTCAGTGGCGAGTGCTGCATCAGTTTGCAGAAAGGTGTGCTCCCCCGGGTCCCGCATTTCGTTTGGTGCTATTTGTGTCCCTTCCTTTCACCGAAAGTCCCGCAAACGACTCTCCCCCCTTCCTGCAGCGGAGATATATGGCTAGGTCCTCGGCAGTGCAACCACCGTCACGCCCAAGTGCCGAAAGTATGATAGCCTGCAGTGCGAGGGACGTATAGCCCCTCGCGACCCTCGCGACCCGAACCCATCGACGACTCGACGAGTCTCCGAGGTGTGAAACAACAGCCACAAGCCACATCACGACACGTCCATATAGTCAAAAACCAAACACTCCATGTATGCCATATATGCTTACATTGACCCCCAAACCACCCCAATGTAGGCATATATGGCATACATGGAGTGTCTGGGATAGATCAAAATGCACGCGTTTGGGTTTAGAAACGGTGGCCAAATTGAACGGAGGAATCTCCTTCCACTTGATTCGTGTGGCCGAACGCGTACAAACAGGTCTCCAACCAAGAACCGCTCGCACAGGACGACATTGATCCTCGCCATCAAAACAAATCGGGAATCGTGGTCACCACACCGCGAGGTTTCTCGAAAAAGTGCCTCTTCGTCATCTCAAGTGACGAACAGCACTCGCTCTGCTCAGTGCGACTGCGCTGAGTGGATGTGAGTGGTGCATTGCATTCAAAAATGAACTCAACCGGTGGAAATTCCAATGAACCTACTACATAAAACAGTCCGATGATCGCCAACTGGGGCCCAAAACGTCATTTACTTGCGACCTACTCGTGCAGAGGTCCCTCCACGGCCACGAGCGGACCTCGAGCGCAACCCGCGCGTCTTCGCGCTCGTCTTCGCGCGCAACCCGCGGCCCGTCCTGGACATCACGCCGAGCAAATCACCACCTCAGCAGGGTGGCTGTTTCCGGTGTCTGTGTTTTTTTTCTCAGATGATTCGAGTTGCTCTTCTCAATGACTCCCTTTGGATTGCGCACTGTTCTAAAACATAGGATGTGTGTATAGGGATCATTGTTGCAACAAACAAAAGAAAAAAACCCTATCGTGAACAGTTGTCCCGGTCCCTTCGAATCGCTTGAGCAAGTAGTTCGAACCCGAACACTTCGGGCGCATCCGGGTGAATGGACCGGTCGAGTCGGCGCCCTGGAAACACAGCGCCTACAAAGGGAACTGCTTTTTGATGCGAAACCCTGGTCTAGAAGTTGTCTCTATATACTCTATACTCTATATATCTATACTATATGTGTGTGTCTATATACATATATGTCTTTATTCCCTTGGAGCCAAGAAAGGTCCAAACATATGTGCGTTGAGATGTCCACCAGGCACTCCTTGGCACCATGATGTAATCGTTTCACCTCTCTCCTTGGCACTCGGATTCCGGACCGTGGCGCCATTTCTGCAACGACCAGGGCTCACCCACAGACAACTCCTGAGCACCCAACCAAGCCAGGAGAGAAGGGATGCTGAGGAAAATGAAGCGTCGTGTGGACATGTGAAGCGTCGTGTGGACATATGGGTGTGTATTCAAACAGGGAGATCTCCCCAACATACCCTGGGGGTCCCAATAAAATACACAACGAAATTGGGTCTCCAAAGAAGTACTTCTCGCCTTTCCTCTTGCACCTCTGGCCATGGCAAGATAATGAAAAAAGATGGAAAAAGACCCATGACGCCACCGAAGTTGGTTCTTCATCTTTCCACGAGCCGAACGTCGCACGCGGCGAATGCGAGGACGCCAAGCCAATCGCTCGAATGGCCCGTATCGGAGTGGACTCCGGCTTCGTGCAGCCGGTCCAAGCATGGAGTTTCTTGTCAGTTCCAAACTCATGCAGTCAATCAAACACTGCGTCAGAAAGGCTCGATGTTTGCAGTTTTGTAGGCTTCTGTGTGAAGCACATCAAGCGGATTCGACCGGCAATCCTGCTTTAATCCCTAGGCTTCTCCTCGAACATTCGACCAAGAAGACATAACAAAACCCTATACATATCCCTCCAACGGGCCAACAGGTCTGTTTGCCGGAGACAAACAACATAAACACCACACCAAACACGGAAATCGCAGCGCGTCGAATCGCGGCGCGTTTCCCGCTTTCCGGTGGGGAGTGGTGTGATGGCGGGCTTGTCATGTCCTGCTTTTGGAAGGATGGAATGTTGTGCTGGTCATTGGAGAGGTCTCCATTGGCAAAGCGATCCACCATGAGGCTGTACACGACCTGGCGATCAAAGGCGATGCCGATCCCCCAAGGATTCGCGGTTTGCAAAGAAGACCAGGAAAGGAAACATAATATAGACTGATTAAATATACATGTCGTGTAACATGTGTAAATTAACCTCTGGTCTGCCGCTTCTTTCATCTTAATATATACTGGACCCTGAAACGATGTCTTTTTTTCCGTCTCGCCAGAAAACATGACGCAGAAACATGCAGCAAATTCGCGATAGAAAACATGACGCCAAAATGACGCAGAAGTGACAAAAAACAACGCAGAAGTAACAAAAATCGACACCACAACTGTTTGTTGTGTGGGTTTTTTGAGCTTCGCCTGAAAATTGCCCTCACCAGAAAAAAAAAAAAAAAACGTCTTTTGCGGGGTCTAGGTATATATATGTTAACCAAAACTAAAGCCAAAATCATGCAAAAAACACTGACGGCAAACTGTGAAATCACCTGAGAGCTGTGGAGCAAAAGACATGCCATTCAGCCGACTGACAACACCCTAATTAGCACCATCTGCACCTCATTGTGCCAGCTGTTTGGTGATGGCATGCGTTCCCACTCTTGCTTCTGGAACCTCAGGAGAAAGCAGTGGTGTCAGAAAAAAAAGAAGTATTTGATCACATCTGATCACGTCAATAGGGTATCTTTAAACAAATGGAAATCACGTGGAGCCCCCCTCCAAAGGACCTACCATCCCAACGGTAAGGTAAGAGGATCAAACAAAATTATCACGGGGGGATCAAAAGGATGCTATTTTTGAAATCACTAAAACACATCTTTAAACAAGACAGAATAAACTAAAATTTTAAAAAATTGTCCTAGCCCAGGGTTGAAAGAGAGTGCAAAGGCCCAAAACTTGCCCAGGTTTTTGGGCACACCCCCAGCAGCATGCCACCAGCATACTTTGTGGCAGACTCAGCAGAGCACCAAAAAAAAGATTAACTTAACTTGTGCGATTTTGTGGCACGGGAAGGAGGAGTGTTAGGGGGGAGGGCGCAGCGCCTTCCCCCCCTAGCCAACAAAACAAACTGCGCACAATACCAAATCGTTTCATCCTTCCTGACTGAATGTTCATCCTTCCTGATTATTATTATCCTTCCTGACTTAACAGCTGTTTTATTGATCCTCATCATGGCCTTTTTGGATACCCATGCCAGCTCCACCTGGGCAGCCGGCTCTTCCTCCGCCCGTTGGAGTCGCGCACGGCTCCAGGTGAGGGTCTCTTCCACCGTGGCGCCCGCCTGGGAGTCGGACGGTACTTTCCGGATTAGAAATTTGGTACCCCACCCCCCAAAAAAGCATTATCTAAGCCAGGCTGGCCCCCTTGAAATGTTGTTTTTCCATTGAACTACGTGGGATTTCGGACTTCTGCAGAGCTTAGGGATACCAAAGAATAGGTGGAGACATAGTGGAGAAGGTTGATTTTCTCCAACTGATTGGTGAATCCAGAGTCTCTCTGTTTTCGAGGTGTGTTCACGGTTTTGCGGCACGGTGAACACACACGCTCGTCTTGGTCTCCTTCCTCGATTCACCGGGATTGATCGAGGAAAAAAGACCGGACTGATCCAGTGAATTCCAGATGGAAATGAAAGTTCCAATTGGTTCCAATTGATCGATGCTTTCTTCGGTCCAAAAGGAATTGAAGTTTCACAAAATCCAATCTAGAAAAAACGCACGTCAATTCTCTGGACCTAAAGCAACATGAATTTTGTGATCACTGTTATCCTCTTCTATTGTCTGAGGATGTCTGAGGTATTTGTTTGTTATTGCTGCATGTCTGCCAATTTTGCATCAGTGTCAGTCACACAAGCGCGATATTTAAGCCCCCCAGGCCAAAACCCTCGCTCCCTCCGTGCCGTGTGACGGCTCTGGCCAGAACTACTGCTGTCAACACCACTCCCAGGCCAACAGTACTTCAACAAGACTTTCTATACCTGGCAACGTTTGACCAAAGAATCTTGACATACCTTAACCGTACGCTGGGCAACTACGACATCCCTCAACTGGGAATGACCCCAAGTCTTCTCGCTCGTCCGCGGAGAGTTCGCGAGCACCTTAAGCTCTTCCGGTGCAGATTGAACGTCCAACCTCGCCCGGCGCTGCGAAACGAAGCAACACCCGCTGGGACGAAACCGCTTGCGAAGCTGAAGGGAGGAAATAATTTGCACTTGGGGAATCTGAAGGCCTTCAATGTCCATTTTGGTTCAGCTGTTATACTTCGATCACGAGCAGCCATTGATGGAGCATGACGGAGCCAAGTATTTAATGAAGATTCGCAACGTAGATGCAAATAAGGACTTCTCCTTCATACCAAAAAAAAGCAAGGTCCAAAGGAGTGTATCAAATGAAGAATGGCCTTCCATTGTCATGGGCACAAAACCACATGAAGCAGATACAGTATCTCAGAATTTTGGAAAACGCTGGGTCCTTGTGGATTAGACAAGGATCCTTTGGAATTCTTGGCCAGCAGGGCATCGCCTTGAACCTTTGATGCAGAGCCAAGGCAACCTCAACCATATTCAACCTCTTGAAGAGTCTAGCCTGGACGAATCATGGGTTCATTGTAGCACCATGCTTTATGGATCTATATGTACGCACTACAGGCCAGGCCCCCTCAATTGACTCCATTTGTGGCAGGGGCACAGTGCTTCACAGTGATGCAAACACGGATCCAACCATGTTCCCCTGTGCTCTGCACGGTTCAGGCATCGAGCGGTCACATTCCACGACTGGCCTCACAGACTCAAGCGATGGACGAGCCGTGTGATCTGAGTTAGGCCGTCCGGGCAATTGGAATAGAAACCGTCCCAGGATGTCCCAGGTCTTGTAGCACACAAATCTGTCAAAGGATCATCAAAGAAAACAGATTGTGGATTGTATGTGATCTACCTGCACAGCTACACGCAACATGTCAGAATTCAGAGTCCCAATCTCCCCAGTCACAACATGTCGTCCATGCAGTCTGGGGCTCACTAGCTCTTTGCTCGACGTCTCCTTCTCCTGGTTGCGAACTCACCACCCCGAATCAGGGCTCCGAGCCGGACCGCGAACGGGGGAGATCCTAAATGCTGCGGAGTTCCATTTGTGTCTTCCAGTGGCTTCCCCCCCAAAGAAGCCACTTCTCGCATTCCAGCGCTTGCGAGAGTGAGCTGCGCATTCCAGCGCTTGCGCCCAGCACGTGATCAGATGCGATCTGAAGACTCGGAGATCGCCTCCGAACACCCCTTCTCCGTCGACGCCTCCGAACCCTTGAGATCTTGACCGGTCGCCGACCCGGTCGATCGAGAGGGACCGGTCGCCAACCCTGGTCGATCTCTCCTGAAGGCGTTCCTCCTGCGGTATCTCCATGATAGCCTTCGGCGCCTCGGAGGCTGAACGCGGAGAAACACCGAAGGCGTTTCGACTGGGACTGGTCACCTTTTGCTGTTCCTTGTCCTTTCAAAACTAAGGCACACACACCTTGTCAAGTTGGAGGTCAATATCGTTCAAGATCGTTCATCTGATTTGGAGCTTCTTCTTGGCCCCATAAAATTTGCACGCCCCAAAAAAATCCCCCAGCAGCTTTTCACCAGCAAAAGATCAATGGTCCCTCTGCACCCAACACGTCCAGGTGAACCAGCGCGGCGTGCAAGATCCATGTAGGCCATTTTCTACCAATGATAAGAAGTGTCCACTATACTTTCTTAGAGCATCCCACAACATGTACTAAGGTACTGGGATGATCTGTGCACATGTTTGAAGTGGGAGACCCTCCAACCACTGGGTTGGCCTGTCAATAAGAATCTAAGATTCAAGAGAAAGACAGCGGGTCCGCAGTCTGCAACTTAGATCTGGAACAAGGTCTGGAGCATTCGTGGGTCCGGGTGGAAGAATTTGTGCCACCGACCATACTGTACAAAGAGCTTCTTGACTGCGAGTCCCAAATTCTGCGGACACAACGATCGATTCAAAACAAGGCACACAACGGGTCAAGTTGGAGGTCACCGTGTAGTTCAGGGTGAGATCGTTGAAGAGTACGCAGCAGGTACTTCGAGGCCTCACACCGGCTGAGCTGCAGCGGCTCGCTCTGGGGAGAAAAAAATGTGATCCATCACCCCTCTCAACGATGGCCTTTCAAAGCAACAGATGTTTTTCAGGACCCTAGTTCGACTATCCCAGTTGGGTACCCCAGGTGACAGGTCCTATCAGGTCACTTAACCTCTATTGGAATGTGGAGATCTGAGGCAAGGGATACTGTGCTCTTCATGTGTGTTCGTTCCTTGTTCAAGTTCTATCTACTAGAAGATATCTTTTTGGGCTAGAGTAGCACCCAGCTTGGCTGACCTGGTGCCCAACACATGGTGCCCAAAAGAACCAAAAAGCTCTTTGGAACATGTCGGAGACCATGGGTGTCGGGGCAACATCAAGCACTACCGTAGTGTGTGGGCCTAACCCATTGAGGTCTCGAAACCGAATGCTCGTGTAAAGACACTGCACGTCATGTTTGAAGATCGGGCTCCTCACCCATCCAGATTCGGTGCAGCTGCACGGCGACAGCAGGAGCCTGTGAGACGACAGCAGTCGTCTCCGAGCGAGTTGATCCAAAGGCGGTGGCCCCGAAGCTGAAACAAAAAAAACAGTTCACTCTGTTGCAAATGCCAGTCCTTCTATCTCCAGTCCTTCATGGACATGTCGTTATAGGATATATATGTATATATGTATTGGGTCTATCCTATTGGCAGTAACAGTGGATGACTATGGTCAATGGATACTAAAAGCCTTGTTCAGAAATAGTGATAATTGTTTACTGACTGTTACAGGCAATAGGGCAGACCCTAAATATGTTCAAGAGAATGTTTGGCAGATCCATAGCAGACAAACAAGTACTTAACGTTATGTTGTCCAGATCAATGCTACTATTGGAAATAGTGAAAATATTAAATTTAAGAAAAAATAGAAAAACAATACAAGCAAAGAACAACCTCAAAAAAGTAATAAAAGAAAAAACAGGAAAAAAACAACAATAACTAAGAAAAAACAGTAAGAATAGAAAGTTTTAAGACAAACAGAAAAAATAAACAATATTGTTTCTGCAACACTGCAAGAAGCACAGGACGAAGCATGCATCAGAAACATCCACAAAACAAACACAAGCAAGCAAGCTGCACTGCAGCTATTAGCTGAGTGAACAACTACAAAAGCCAGGTATATAGACTGGTTGATCGATACAGATGCTGGAAGGGCATTCTCAAAGAAATTGAGACAGGTCAATAATCAAGCAAGAACATTAATGATTTAAACTTAGATATATCAGACTGACGGTCCGCTGAACATCAGGAGCAATGTCTGCGCAGATTGCATAAAGCAACAATCAAGAGTCAAGATCACAAAAAGAACCAGGTCCCACACACACAACAGCAATCATGATACCAAACATACGACCGCATAAAAGTTGGCAACCAGGCTACCAATGCATTGCTGAAGAATCAGAAACGTGTTTGTCTTTGAACCAACTCCCATGTGCAAATGTTGGCTCTGCACACTGTTTTGGCTGGATTTAGCTCACAGCTCAGAGCTCTGCAGCTGGCTACCTCCTAGCTAGGCAGAAGCCCAGCCTGCCTGGAGCAAAATAATGACATCAGCGCCACCACTTAGCCGTAGTGAGGAAGGATCAGACATCTCAGAATGATTTCCCCTATGCTTTGGTTTGTATGTTTGTTTTTTTTCCTTTATATTTTCTTTTTCTCAAAATCTGCAGTGTGTTCTCGTTTTGTTGTTTTTTTTGCAAAAATTATTATTATTTGAGTGCTCCAGTGGAAGCATAAATGGTCGACATAAACTTAACGAAGAGGTGCTCCTCTTTGAGGACGTCAGTCATCCAAGCACAGGTGAGTTCCGGTGGCCAAAACTCTGCACAAGCTGGACTCTAGACTACTACAACAACGACAACGACAACGACAACAACTACTACGACGACTACGACTACGACTACGACTACGACTACGACTACTACTACTACTACTACTACTACGACTACGACTACTACTACTACGACTACGACTACGACTACTACTACTACTACTACTACTACTACTACTACTACTACTATCATGATGTTTTGCAGCCAAAGCACATCCAGCACAGTCTGACATGGAGGAAGACCAATCGTTCTCCGCGTACTCCCAACCTGCATGCAAAGGATTGGAAGAATAGATGAAAATAGATGCGTCAGTCAAGCTATAGCTGATGCAAGCCCTGTACTGCTGTCACACGCCTGAGGGAAAAGCCCTCAACAAACACAATATGCTTAAAAACCTACACACCATATTCATCACATGTTGACACCATATTCATCACACACACCGTCAAGAACATCGAATCTAAAGAGTTAGGTGTCATGGTGTCACTTTTTGCGTCGGGTCCAGTGACGCCAAACCGGGCCGTGTTGCACCACATGGCTCGTGCCAGTACAGTATTCTTTTGCCCGTTACCTACGTGAACGCATGAGAGAGTGCAGCAGCTAAGCAAACACTAGCAAACACAGTGTTTTGCGTGGTTTTAGCTGTGCAAAACATGAATCTGAACACTTCTTTGTTTTAAATTTAAACTAAAAAAACAGTAGCAAAAATATATAAAAAAGACTGCTGGGTGTCCCAGCAATCATCTGTTCCAACGCTTCGGCACCAGTTGATGTCCTGAAAGAGTCGAGCGCATAGCACTCCCCGCAGAACAGCATGTCACGGCATGTCTTTCGTTCACGAAAACTGGGCGGTGGCTGTGGTACTGTTCCTTGAACAACACTGAAGCTTTACAGGCCTGGATTGAAATTGTAGAAGCAAAATGCTCTCTTGGGAAGCCCAAGGACCATCCTTTACCCCCATCTTTCTCTCTACACAACGGTTCATGAGACCAAGAGAAAAGTTAGTTCCGGAGCCAAGTGACACTCACCAAGAGTGGCATCTCCCCGAGATGCTCAGCTTGTCTGTCCAGTTACTTTCGATTGGGTGACGATGACTGGATCGCCATCAATGGGTTCTGCTTTCCTTTCGGGTATGGGTATGGGACTCAAATAGATGAAGCGTCACCTGTTTTGCGGGTTCAGTGGTTCCCTCTGTTTAGCTGGACAGCTCTGCTCATTCAGATTCATTCAGCGTATCTTTGAGATGGATGCTGATACGTGCCCGCAGAACGTCCAGCCTGATTTTCACGCCGTGTAGGTGCGTGGTTGTTTGCATGAGTTTGAACCGAGAGTCTTAGGACTCAGTATCTGCGAAAGGAAAAGGGTCTTTGGGGGTCAGCATGGTTCAGCTCATCACTCCTGAGAGCTTGAGAAGCTGTAGCACCTGGCACTCGCGGCTGAGTGGTGGATGTGGCGTCGCCAAGGAGATCGGGATCTGGTCGCCTTTCTTAGAGGATCTCAACCATGGGGAGGTTGATCGGACGGATGTAGTCTGAGTAGAATGTCACCCAAACATTCAATACACATGTATAAACTGAATAGTGTTTTTGGAGCAGGTTGCTGATGCAAATTATGACCTAACCATTCACCTTGCATCTTATGCATCACCAAACTATGCACCTTGCATCTTATGCATCGCCAACCCATCAAAAGTCACATTGGCAAAGTAAAAACTAAAACACCAGCAGGCTAATACCTTGATTTTTGAAATGGCACAAATAATTGCCTCGTCAAGAAAAAATGCCGTTACGGCGTGTGTTTCCAAAGACGGCGCTTTTGTTGTGACCAGCGGAAACCAAAAAGAAACTGCGGTTTGAGGCGTCCAAACGGCGTCTTTCCCCGTCAAAAAGTGGTTTTTCTGTGATTACGACGCCTTTTCACTGAAAAATGCCTCTGGCAAAGAGATTGTGCCGTTAGATCCAGGTATGGTTGACATCCACTTCACCTCCTCACCTCCCCAGACTCGACCCTCAGACTCGACTCGCTCGTTTGAATCACTTCAGCCGATCGCCGATCGGCTAGCTTTCGTGAAAACCATCAAACACTTCAAAACTGTTCCAAAAGCTCCAAAACTCCGTCCTTTCATTCCGTGTCCAGTGGGCCTCCACTTGTTGGCATCCTGTTTGGGCACCGGGCACCTCGGCTCCTCCGCCGTGCACCTGGGATCGGCGACCAGGGGCGTGGTGGGAAGGTACGGTTCCTCCTGATATAATGCCTTATATAAGACATCTCTCGGATATCCGAAGCGAAAGAACTACATCGATCGCCCCAAGTTCTCAACGTGTTGCATCGACTTCTGCGAGTTCGATCCCAAACAACCTCGTTCGCTCGGTTCGACTTCGAAGGTTCTTTCGTCGCGATTGGGCCAAAGCATGCCCCCACAATCTGAGTCGACCTGGTCCACCCTCATGTGCAAGTGATTTCTTCCATCCTTCTTTCCAGTGATCAATAGCTATCGAACAAACATGATTGCGAGCCCTCTGAGGCTGGGCAAATATCCTGACATATGCATGACATACGCGAGAAAATGGCGGTCTTCATCAATTCCCTGTCCTGTCGCGTCTCGCCTCCAAGCGACCAGACCGAACCGTCCCAATCTCCCGTCCCGGTCCACTGGGCGTCGTCGACTGGTAGCCGATCCAGAATTCGCTGGCCTGGTGGCCGAGCCGAGCTCAGAGCTGGCCAATTGGCTTTCAAATACCCATGAGCATACACACTGTAGACTGTAGACCCATGCGGCACATAGTGTGGAAAATGGATGAACATGATACTCAATGCACGTCCACTGCTTCACCCGAGACCCCAACGAACTCGGCGCCAGAAGCCAGGGACTCCTCCGCAGACCAGAACTCTCTCCTCAGGCACAAGCGTGTGAGTCAGAGGGGTCACATCTGGCTATGATACAAAACCATCCATGTGCATTATTCCTATAGCCCTAGGATAGGGACTCCCTGCACAGGCCTCCACCCCCACCACATGAGGGCCAGGGGGGCTACCACTCTTATATCTACGTATGCATTCTAATAATGGGACTGGTGAAGGCTAAACGGAGGGTGTGTGGAGAAAGGGGGTCAGCAAAAATCGCTTATACGAAGTTAGTGCATCAAAAATACCTTCCACGAAGTTCTGCGAAGGTTTCTGGGATTTCGTTGCAGTCAGTTCTCCTACTGGCCCACCATTCCACGAACTGTCCACGAACAGCCTTGGGTTCTACGAAGGTCACGCGCCTTCCACGACGTTAGTAGAATCGGTTTTTGCAAAACCCTTTCTGTGCACTACCCTTCCGTTTGCCTTTGAACTGGTGACTGGTCTACAGTTATGTCCAGAGTCCAGAGTTCACAGTTGGGGCTCGTCATCGCTATGGGATCTTATTATGGCTGTGTATGGTCAATCCGGCCTCCCCCGGCCCCCCCCAGACCGGTCGGGTCGATTGATCGCTTCTCCACTGGGACGGGTCGCTTCGTCTCGTCTCGTCTGCGATGCGACGACGCTCTGAGCGGCCCGGCTCCACCATCCATTTGCGGGTCGCATCCGTTCCTGCGGGGATCCCGGGATGTCTCGGGTTCGCGCCGTACGAGAAGAGGGTACCAAGTGCAAGAGCTCTCATGAATCGTAGATGGCTGAAGCGCATGTTTCAAAATCTTCAAGATTCTGGTGGATGACTTTCAAGTCCGTTGCAGTTTCTGTTGGTTAAATCTGGAGGATCAAAGGGACCTTCATGTCTCTCCTGGCCTTCCACGAGGTGAAGGCAGGCGATTCAGCTCGTGTTTGGTCAGAGCGGTTGCTTCAGGGTCTGAGAGCACTGCATCTGTCAGCCGGTCCTGAGATGAGTGGCTCGTACTGAAAGTTGTTGTACCTGGAATGCGGAAGGCCAGAAACCAAAACGTCATGATCGAATTTCGATTGCAACACTGATTACAGGTGCTTTGACATCTTCCCACCTGGTTCGGGGGTCATGGTCATTCTTCATCCTCAAGCTCCAGCACGATCTGCATTAATCCATATATATATATATATATGCAGATTCTATGTGACGACAGCCATTCCCTTGTTCTTCAAAGTGAACTTTTGATACCCTGGTTCATTAAGGTCACATAATATATTGTCTACAAAGGATCCAAAAAAAAGGGACTCAAGAAAGGTCACTTTGAAGAAGCTGAGAATGATTCTTCTCTGTCTCTCTTTCTTCTGGCGACCTCCTTGTGCCAATTGCCACTACCCAGTTGCGAAGAAGCTGGGAACAGGTTTTTGCTTCTGGCCCCCAAGTAATAGTGGTCCGTAAGAAGCAAAGATTGGCCAGCTTCTCCCAGCTATTTGAACAGAATCGTTATACACAAAATTACAGGAAACCTCTAACTGAATTGGAACATAGAGGTTGTACCTCTACTGGTACATAGACTCATTGACAAACCTCTTTATTGGAACATAGACTTGTCGACCTACCTTGTTTTCTCAATGCAAAAACCCTTCCAGACGAACTGGAAACCTCTTGGAACATAGACCTGTCGACTTGTCTCTCCATGAAAAAAACAGCAAACCTCCAACAGCCCGCCTGGGATCAAAGGTGGGCATGGCATAGAGCAAAGGCCTCCGCGGATGGACCTCGGTTGAGCAGCTGCGGCTCGGGCCGCTGGGCTGGGCCGGCCCTGGAGCTGGTGGGAGATGGTGTCTTTTTCCATGGGAAAACGACTTGGAATGACCAAGTCGAGCAAGCTGAGCAATCTGGACCCATCCGCCCTGGTCTTTGGTCCCGTGGTGGAAGAATGGACGAAATTGCCAAGAATCTGGAGCATCCCTGATCGGTTCCACGAAGTTTGGATGGCTGGACTCTCGATGCAATGGCCACATGGGTTACCCAGATGCACAAGCCTTGGACTTGAGGTGCTTCGCAAGAAAGAAAACAATGGGATTCACATGGATCCACCATGATCCACCAGTCTTTCACCTAAACCTCGATCAGTTGCAAGACGGGAGCGTCTTGGGGCTTTGGGGCACTCCCCACTGACCTAAACCTCGATTGCGCGTCGTTGGGGTGTTTCTCGTCACGTCACCAATTCCTCACGTCTGGGTCGTCTGTCGGTCGACTTCGTCACAAATTCAGCGCCCAGCTCCATAAGACTTCTTCCAACCCTGGCAAGTGGCAGGGTTGAAAGACTCAAGGCTCTCGGGATCTCCACTCAAAAATCACCAAAGAGGGTGACGAAAACAAGTGCCAGCGTGGGATTGACTGAAACCCTGCAAAACTACTGACTGACAAGATGTCTAGGATAGTTCCAGTTCCAGTATCCTGAAGTTGTCACTCAACTGACTAATAACTAAACAATCTTTTCAGGAGAGTTTCACGCCTGTTGTTTGATCTTTTTTCGTAACCAACAACACAAGAGCAGACGAAGTTAAAAAGAGAAAGAGAAAAAAACCTGCCCAGCCTGCTGTGGTGCAAACTTGGCACGGGAGAAGCGGGAGAGCGTCACGTTGCTGGCCCAGGTAAAATGATCCACCTCGGTTCAGGCATTGTTCCCAGACATGCGAAAGGAAGCCGCTGATGCTTCCAGGCAGCTGCGAACGGATGCAAGCAGTAGATGGAATATGGATGAATATGTAAAACTTCACTAAGAAGATTGGCAGAGTCCTTGAGGTCGTGGGGGATTTAAAATGTTCATTCCTGCGTGATTCGCCTTTCTGAACCTGCAATATCACCCTCAGTCCTGCTACCTAAGACTCCAAATGCCGGATGCCGACACCTGAAACCGTATGGTCTCCAGTTGTTCTGGCTTCTTAACCCCGGCCGAAATGCCCGAGAAGTCTCGCCCACCAATCGAAAAGGCCCCCACGGACTGGCATGTGTGGCGACCGAACTCGTATACAGTAATCAAGTAGCTTTGGGGTAAATCTTCTCCCCATGTCCGTCCAACAAAAACAATACATGGTTGTTTGATGGTCTTTCATGGTTGTTTGATGGTCTTTCATTGTAAATCAATGTACCAGGATTTCCAACTGATAGCTTTTAGACCCATCCAGTGACTGGATGTTCTGGGCACCCGTTTGCCAAGAGGCGATCCTTTGGAACTCCTGTTCTGTGCTACTCAGACTCCGGGCACGGGCCATGCGACCGTCTTGGATCAAACCCCACCTCAGCTCTGCTTTTGGCTGGGAAAGCTTGTAGTCAACAACATCCTAAGAAATCCTGGGTGTTGCACTTGGTATGAGTTGGTCCTGAAAGCACCATCCTGGAACTTCCTTTCAATCTGGCCGGTTTCCGCTTTGTGATTCCCAAGTTCTTCTCCCTGTTACTGTCAGCTGCTTCTTTAAGAAGACTCCTCTGCGCACCTGGGCACATGGGGCTGAATCTGCTCAGTGAGGCTCCTCTATCCAAAGATTCTTCTGAATGGACATCGATGGGAACTGCAGCATGCGAAGATCGGATGAGCCCTTTGGCCGGATCATTCTCCGGACGTGTCAGGCGTCGTTGTATCTCATGTCGGACAAACCCCAACGACACCCTCCTGCACGTGTCGATGTGTTGGAGGCATCCGTGGGTTCTGGTCCGCTTCCCAAGAAGGATTGGATCCACCCCCGCTGCGACGACGTGCGACGTTTGCCTTGGTCTCTGGACCCGTTGAAGTCTGCTCTCAGAAACATCTCTGGATGCCAACCTGCAGGATTGTGGGTTCGAAAGTGGTGGGGAAGGTGAGCCACTCGCCTGGCTGTGGAAAGGGTCCAGAAAAGTGCTTTCCACATCAAATACATGTTCAATTATCTCCACAATTTAGAACCTCTCATGATCAAAACAAACCGTGGCGCAGTACATCATTGATCCAATCCTTGTTGCGGGTCATCCCGCACGCCCCCCAATTCCACGAAGTCCATCCCGAAACCCTCCACGACCACCAAGATGGGATCGTCCGTTTTTTTCACGCCCCGGAGATCCCCTTGATCGGGGGCTCCCAGCTTGCATAGCATCTGGATCCATCAGCTTGAACACAGTCTCCAGCAATGTAGCTGGAGCTGGTTCCAGCCTCACGTGGCTGCACCAAGCGGGCTTTCGACAGCGATGCCGGGAAGACCGGTCGTTCGTAAGGAAAAGACCTTGCCATGTAAAAGCATTCAGGACAAACCCATGTTCGGATGATTTGGGTGTGTGACTGCAGCTGCGAGACTTAGACTGACAAGCCCCTTAGACTGGTTCACAACGGACCAGCACACGCTGCAGAACGCGAACAGCGACTCTGAGCGCCCATGCATGATATTGGACCAGGACAGGAATGCCAGGATACACTCGCCATTCGGTGAGGTTGGCATACGGCATCCACCTCAGGACTCTGCCCGGACTCTCCCCGTGAAAGCCCCGCGGAGGATCTGCTGCGGTTGATCTGGAAGCTCTGTGGATTGGCGTCGATCCACAGAGACTGGTCGCGGGTATGCGTGTCATCCCAGACACTGGCCCCTTTTGGATGATGGCATCGTACATGTTACCAGTAGCAATCAAAGGACCTTCTCTAAAATATACACCAGGACCTTCCGTTCGAGGTGTCTATATATATAAATAGCCTCTTAGAGGTGATTCAAGGTGTCCCAAAAACCACCGGACTTGGAAGGTCCTGGAAGTGATCATTAAGTGTTTTCCGAATCTTCTAGGTGACACCCGGAACTGATGGGCGTCAACTGATGGGCCCACTCTTGTAGATGTGGGACAAAAGGGGCGGTACCCTTTTGTTGCTCGAGCCACAACAAACTTCATTAAAGACCTGCCATGTCTTTTCAAACATCATGAATCATGGCCCTTTTCAAACATCGATGCAAAAACATGGATTTGGAGCCATTCCGCGGAATTCCCGCCACAGAAGATGGATGAAGACGTTCTTCCTCTCTGCATTTTGAAGACTTTCAAAAAGGACCTCCTCGAAGCCTTGAATCCAGACTACCCACTATCCCCTCGTGAATGTGAGGATGAAGAAGAAGTACAGGAAATTTGTAAGAAATATACAAAAGAAATGAACAGAAGTATATCCCGTCGACTCATGACGAGCACATTGCCCCCCAGTGTACCATGTCCTGTGTGTTTCCACGGTGTTTGTTCGACGGATCGTGACCGATGGACAAATGGCCTGGTTTGCGGCGTCTTTTTGTGTCTCCAAAGTCCACAGCAGAGATCTCCCCTTCCAGAGTTCTTCTCACCAAGGCGGTGGCTCGGACCATTGACCATGGCGCTGCACATTTTGGATCCTGGAGCGTGGGGGATGGACGCCCGAGCGTGGCACTGGATTTCAGAAACACCGAAAAGACTCTCTGCCAACCCAAAAGAAGCCTCTGATCGACCGACTCGACTTCTTTGCGGAAGAAGCCCAGATTTCTGGCGCTGCGAGAGAAGAAGTCCCGAAGATCGGGTGTCCAAACAGACAGACACTGAGAGGCCCGAGGCCACGCGAGGCCGGCATGGTCGCCTCCTTTGGGTTTTTTCACGGCTGCGCTAGGCTTGGTCGCCGGAGAACAGCAGAAAGGCCACCCAAATCGGGTTGATGGACAAAAGCTGATTTCGGCAGACGGAGTTTGTGGAAATCGATGAAATCGTGCAATGGTGAATTGCACCCCGTCTCGAACGAGCGAGACGTCTGAGGACAAGCAATGATTGCGCTAGAGACGTCTGAGAAAGGGATCCTGGACCGCCCTGTGCATGAAATTCAATACCAGAAGGTTTCAGGCCCTCGGATGATGGCCTAAGATTGCCTGTGATGCGCTTCTGTAATTAGAGTTCTTCAAAATGCAAATCTCTACTGTATATATATATACTATTAATTACATATGTTCTCCTCCAAAGAGAGCCTTAGGCCACAATTTGGATCGTAAGGGCCTTGACTTCTGGGTGTCCTGGATTTTAGCAATGCGGTGCATCTTTCTTCCGCTGACGGAAGTCTTTCCTCAATGCTTCTCAGTTTATTGACCCTTGTATGATGGTTGGGTGTACAACCTACGTCTGCAAACCGTCACGCATATGCTATGGTTCCCCCCCGCAGCCAGCTTTTACTCGAATCCAGTTTAAACCAAGAATGTTGACAAACTTCTGCGTTCTGCGGAATGCAACAAACAGTGCCCGTGAGGAAGGAATCATAAAAGACCAGTTGATGTTGTCAGCATAACAATAAAATAAGGTCGCAATGTCGGATGTTGCAGTTGCTTGTTTAAGACCAAGCTTGCCAATAGGCCTACCATCTCTTTTTTTTGCGATTATGTCAACTTTAGGCCAAAAGGCCCGTACAGGCCAGCCTCCACGAATCCTCTGGCAGTTTTCTGTCCATAGGGGGGAAGCCATATGATCCAGCGAATCGAGCGAAGCGATTGAGAAAGCGATCGATTCGGGGGGGTGGAAGATAATAAAAGCAGAGGTGTTCCTGGTCTCACAAAGGAAGGGCTTCAAGAGCCCAATCGTTCATACTTTCCTGGTTGAAATTTGAGCCATAGTAGACTCCCCAGTAACGCAAACTGCTCTGTCCTCCATGTCATCCTCTGGAAAGCTTGCTGGAAAGGATGGGGAATCGGAGAAAGTGGTGTGAGAATACTGGCTCCTGCCTCACTTAGCAATCCCCAAGGACCCCCCACTTGCCCCTGGCCATTTGCAAGTGCAAAACAGGAAGATTGACCACTGAGTCATGCCACTTCCATGTTTGAAGGGCCCCCCGGTTCGGGGCCCCCCGGTTCGGGGTGGTTCGATACCCCTGGATACCTCAGTTTGGAGCTCCGTTGTTAGACACCCCTTCATGTACCGGTCGGGCCTCATCCAAGTGGCCCCAGCGGCCTGCGACGTTTGCGGACGAAAACGGAGGACACCTGTTTGTTCAAGGTCCTTGGCATGACAAATCCATGACAAATCCGATGAATGAACATCTTAGTGCATGGATATTTCTATGGTTGGATGCCAGGTAGATTCCTGTCAAGTGCATGGTTTTGCAGAATGGCCTTCGTCTCATAGTCTCGGGGCCCAGCTTCCAGATGTGTGCTTCGATCTTCTTTCTATAGTGCGGTCTTTTGAAGTATCTTGAGGTCAGTGTTGCTCAAGTACATTGTTACATAGTCATTTATTTGAGCATGTTGGGAGTGTATCATGCTGCAAAAGCGATTCATGTTGGGTGAAGGCGTTCTGCAGTGGCTGGACTGTATGAGAAGCTCTTGGGCCCATCTTCTCTTTCTGCTGGAGAATCCCAGGCTGTCCGAGGACCGCAATTTGTTTGGAGAGCATATATGCTCAAAGAGATTCACACGGTACTTGTTGCTTTGGGTCAAATCATTGGACTTCCATCTACTATGCCTACTTCCCACCAGACAACAACCATCAACCCTTACTCTCCAAACTGAAAAAGAACCTACGAATATCGAGGTCTTTTCGACGGAGTTAGAAGTCGACCTGCTCCAACTTCTCCTCCCGCCACCAGTCGTCCTTTCGTCCGCAGGTCGATCCCTGCGCCATCGAGTCCCACGTTGCCTGGTGGCAAAGATGCCCAAAATCGATACAAATCAGGCCAGGCTGCTCATGCCTGTCACGGTGTGGCAGAAAAGGATGCGAAAGGGGTGGCCAACGAGTTGGGAGATAGATGCTGTAGTCTTTGACGTGTCCACGCAAATTGGTTAATGCTTTCTCAGTAGCACGATCCCATGTCGTAAGGCTTGCATGTTGCAAAAGAGAATTTTGATGGGGTCAGCAGCAGCTCCCCATCAATCTCCAGTGGGCCGCGTCTGCCCCCCAATTTACTATACAAGTAAGCCGCAGAAATTAAAGGCCGAAGCCCGCCCCCCAAAGACTCGGTCCCAGACGCTCCATTGACCCCTTTTCAAATTATGTGCCTACATTGACCCCATTTCAACCACCCCAATGTATGCTAATATGGCAGTCCCATGGACCTCGTGTCTGGGAGTGGCTGCAGCTTCCCGCCTTCTGGGCTCAGTGATGAGGCCCGCCTTCTGGCGCACCTCGGTCGCCCGGGCGGCGACTCTCCCCCACGCCGACCCACAGGCGACTCCTCGGTACCCCGACTCCCAAGAGAAATTGATCGCCCAAGGCACCTCTTTGGGAGTCAGTACTCTAATCACCCTGGCATAAATGTAGAATCCATCAGGAAGAGTACACCTGCAGTCATACCAGAGGAACATTTGGGGAACTGGAAAAGCGACGGTTGACAAACCAACTGAAAGCACACACTAGCCCGATGAATTTGATCGGCTTGATATTACATTGGGCTTCCTTTAACTCGCTAACTCATAGGGCACTTTGTTTTCCAAAGCCAAGTTATACCGTTCTCATGCCAAAAAGACCCCTTGCAGAAACACATCTCATCGATGGAGGGAGGCTTGGAAAAGAACCTGCTGTGCTTTCTGTGCGCAACCGTTTTGCATGGCATTCACTGATTGAATGGAACAAAAGCCCAAACCCCGGACCCCTGCCTCAAGGCAATCAAAAGTTTTTTGGTTTTGTACGTATTTCGATGTATTGTGATGCATTTTGTATGTTCTGTGCACAATAGTCGTGAAAGCAAGGAGTTCGATTGAACAATCATATTCTTCAGACTGTTCCGTTAAGCTCCTCCGGCACAGCTCCCATGCTTGGTAGTGCTCAGTGCCAACACCATTTCTGGTGTCGTGCTTCAGGTGTCGTGTAGTCAGGTGCCACATGGACTGTACGTAAAAACACCTGCTTCGTCGTTCGCCGCTGAAGTCGGACGCCGAAAGCCGAACGACGCGGCGCGGAACAAGCGAAGGCGCTCGCGCCTTCGCCCAGATCGGCCATGGGTGGCCCCTCCTGGGGCACCGAACCATGAAGCTGGAATGGAAGGTGGAAAAAAGCTGCTGGCCGTTGGTGCTGGTAGCACCATTCTCCACCACGACCTGGCATGCGACCAGGTCGTAGCAAAGCTCCAGAAGCCAGGAACGAGAATAGATGAATAGATATGAATAGCAGGAGTCGTGGTCCACTACTTCCAACCTTGAGGTAAGCTTACAATATCTTGCAAACACAAAACATCCCTGTCACCTTCTGAAGGACCTGAAGTCATCTTGAAGAAGTGTGGTGCTTCTACATACTTCTGACTTACATACGGGTCCAAGCAATTGTCATTCAGCCCTGCTATGCCATGAGTGCCATGACTCCCATGACCCACTTCTGCATATAGACATAGATCGTGGAATCTGTCAGCTGTAACAAAGCACGTTCTTTGTTGAGAGCTTCACGAGCTTCTGCTTAGCGTCGTGAGCACTTTGGCTTCTGTCGACTCTCATTTCGAGCGGCGCTTGGCACCCGCAATGATCAATAGTGACATCACAAGAAAGAGTGCACCAAGAAATCTCTTCGCTCCAGCCTCAACCAGCAAGCGGACCACTTTAAAATGGCCATGCTTCGCTGCTAAGTACAAGGCTGTCCAGCCACGGTTGCTGGCCGCGTGCTTGTTGGCTCCGGCGTCCACTAACATCTTCAGCACCTCCGAGTGACCCTTAAAAGCAGCAATGTGCAAGGCCGTCAAGCCATCTGCTGTGGCTGCGTCCTTTTTGACACCAGCCTTGACCAGCAAGCGCACGACATCCAAATGGCAGTTGGCAGCTGCGGAATGCAAAGCTGTCCAATCTTGCTTGCTGGCTGCATCCTTGTTGGCTCCAGCATTCACCAAGAACTTCAGCACTTCAGAGTGACCATTGAAGGCTGCCAAGTGCAAAGCCGTCAAACCATCTGCAGCCGTGACATCTTTTTTGGCTCCGACCTCGGCCAAGAATTCCACTACTTCCAAGTGTCCATAGCAAGCTGCCAAGTGCAAAGCTGTTAGACCATCTGCGGATGCCGCTGCATCCTTTTCTGCTCCAGCCTCAACCAACAGGCGAACAACTTCCAGGTGGCCATTGCAAGCTGCAATGTGAATTAAGGCTTTGTTGCCTCGTGAATCTCTCGTGTTTGGATCTTGTGGCCTCTGAAGCAGCCGTTCAACTTCCCGAAGTCTGTTTTCAGCACATGCAGAGAGGAGCTCCTGATCCATCATCCTATCAGGGGGATAGAGATCCAAGATCACCAGCTGAAGGCTGGCCGGATGTGGCAAAGTCCTTAAGCATGTCTCATCCTTCAGCTCACCTGTATCACCTAGAAGTCTCTGTCGAAACCTGGAGTATCCAATCTGATGTGCAAGCCGCTGCTTCAACTCCTTGAGAGTCTGGCCACGGTCCATTTGGTGCAGCTCATCCTCCTCAATCTCAGCGATGGTAGCACCCGACACAGCACTAATCAGCATGGCACATGGCGTGAGAAGAAGGGTCTCATCAGATTGGACCAAGTCACTAGAGCAATAGCCTGCAAAAATGGACCCGTTCAACAAAAAACTAGAGCAATAGCTCTTTCCAGTATATCTTGCAGCCATTTCCTGGTATAGACAAAAAAAGGAATCCTTCATCCGATGTTCATTTCGAACTCTAACAGCGAATCAAAGGATCTGCGAATCTTTTTCATACCAGACCATACCCCTCAAATCCAAAAGTAGCTAAAGAGTTGTATGTAGCCAGGTATCTGTATACTATGATGGTATATATACATTGGACATGGCTTCAGGATGTTTCATGACGATACTTCATGTTACTTCGGCAGGAAAGAGGAACCAATTCCGTGTTTTCTCAGGACCTCCACTTCGTTCCTCGGGGAGAGCGCGCGAGCTCAAGCGCCAGGTCGTCGCACGCGGCCACCTCATGAAAGCCTTCTGCCAGCTCCCCGAGCTGCGCGGTGAGCTCCTTTTGGGCGCGGACCGAACTGGTAACTTGGACGCGGGGTGTGGACCGATGCCATGTCGCCCACAGAGAGGTCGGAGTCCGCCGATCACGTCTCAGGATTCCTCGCCTGGTGCGGTTCTGGTTTTGAAAAAAAGGCCTTTGTGGGAAGATCTGAGAATGCTCGCAGTTCCACCGGCGGCGAAAGGGAGATGCTTCGCAGTTGGTAGTAATAGTCGCTCATGTTGTCTTCCCTTGGGGGGTCTCATCACCAAATCCAGATCCAGGAGGAAATGATGGCAAAAGGACCAGGGAACCAAGGCCAGGCAAAGAGCTAGTTGAATACATCGACCAATTCCACGAACACCGCTGCCTGCACCTCGGTTCCTTCCTTACCCCATTCGTTCCGCCGCTCCACCGTCCCGTGGATCCCGATCAACGCCACCCGGTCCTGGCAGGTGGAGTCAGTACAACCTCGGCCCGCCCAACGTCGAAACGGGGGGAGACCGGCATTCGAGGCGGTCGGTCCGGACGGCCGTCCACGTAGCCACCGGGAACGCGGAACGTCAACGTCGGCACCACGAAGGTCCATGCAGTGCCATGCTGTACCACAGGAAACCATGGCTGTGAGATCGACGGGAAGTTTGGCTGCACCGGTTCATGTTTCAAAACCTGCAAAATTCCAAATCACCGTGGAAGCAAAACCTGCTAGCACAACCAAGTCCTGTAGGTTCAAGCCTGGGAAGACTTCCAGTTGCAAGTTCTTCTGAATTTGATCATATCCCAGCGTGGATTGTCTCTAAGTAACCACTCTGCCTTGCAGATCTTGCAAAAACGAGCCAGTGTTTGCATCCTTTTCGTTGCCACCTGGACGACCGCAACCTCGCCCCTCGCCCCCGACCGCTTCGTGGCCCAAGAAAGGGATCGCTTCAAAAGGAACGGGCCAAGGATGGCGGAGGTATGTTGGGTTGTTTTGGGGCTCTGTACGAAAGCTCTGCCAAGGTCCAAGTTGGACCCTGCCTTTTTGTTGAATCGAGTTTGGGGGCAACCCCCACTTGATTCAACAAATCCATTATGATATGAGTTGCCCCACCAAGAAAACCACATGGCAAATGTTGCATAGACCCCCGGGTCTAACATACAGTATTCTTTTTACACTTCTACAGATTCACTCTGGTTGCAAGAGTCAGTTTTGGAGGGATACACATGCCAAAAGTGAGTAACAGAGGTTCCTAACGTACTGAAAACGCAGTCCTGGTGTGTTCTGTCAAGGGACTAAAGATCTTTTCTCCGTCCAAGAGGACGTGTTCAGCCACATCTTCTTGCATGGCCCCGTCGAAGCGTAGTTGAAGCCTGCCGCTGCTGTGGGACGGGGGATCCTGATCATGCTAGGCAACCGAGTGGAGCAAACAGCAGCCCCACACAATCCTAAAAAGCCTCGTTCCTCAGCTCTATAGCAACCTAATTAACATATATTTTAACATACTCTTTTGGCCCTCTTCCCTTCCCCTCTGGTGGCGACTCCACCTTGCGCCACCTTTCGCTCACGAAACACCCCCGGGCATATGCGGCTCCGAGCGTCGGCCTGCCAGTCATCTCATTCGCCTGCGAAGGAAATGAAATGTGGTGACCATATGGGGGGTACCTTAGATATCTTAGACACCCTCTTCCATGGATACCTGCAGCTTCTTTTGGTTTCATTCAATATTTTGTGAAAACACCCCATAAAC
Organism: Durusdinium trenchii; assembly: GCA_963970005.1. Lineage (NCBI taxonomy): Eukaryota > Dinophyceae > Suessiales > Symbiodiniaceae > Durusdinium > Durusdinium trenchii. The sequence goes on along the minus strand of CAXAMN010007792.1, from coordinate 247,661 downwards.
CCATGGCTCTTCTTTCTTTTCTCTGCTGACACCGCGCACACATGCACATGGCTATCCATGATTATCCATGGCTATCCATGGTAGTCAGATGCTGCAGTCCTGCAGGGGACGTTGGCATCGTCCGATGTCACGAAAGCCCTCACTGGGGGTGTTCCACCTACTATACTTGCAACGAGCAGAACGTGACAACGTGTCACACCATTTCTCATCCCAACAGGCTGTAGCCTAGGCCCTGCAAGAGTGGCTGAAGGAGTCTTTCTGAAGTTCCAACAAGGAGCTCTGAGGAGTTCAACAGCTTTTTGTCTTTTACCATTCCAAAGGCCTTCTCGATGCGTTCCTCTACTCGAAGCTGGCCAGCGAACATGCCGCAACAGCGCGGCTTGGAAAAACGCCGTGAAGCTGCGTGGCGAAAAGCACTTCTGGTGCGCCTGAAGCACTTCTCCGTGTTTGGGCCAGGTCTCAATGACCAGCGGTGGCAATGCTCTCAAGGGTCCAGGCCTGGTCTGGCAGGGCGATGGTCGGCGATCGGGACCACCCCAGAGGTTGTTAGCGGTGCTTGTGAACCTTCCCACTGAACCTCCATGAAATCACCAGTGTCTACCTGAACTTCAGTGTAATCTGTCTAACAGTGAACAGGTGTTCTGGGATCTCTGCAAAAAAACGCTCTCCCACTTCGCAACTCTCCCACTTCGCTGCAAAACCATGTTCGGGATGTCCTCCGCGCATGATGGAGCTTTCAGGTCGGGTGAAAAGTTTGGGCTCAGTAACCTGGACAAATTAGTTGACTGCTCCAGGTTGACTGCCTCGAATTCAATTCCATCGAACTTCCAAAGACTCATTGCGGAGGTTGAACCTGCGGAATTGATTGATGACCACGCTGTGACCGTGAATTTGTCGTGCAGGCCTCAACCACTATAGTACTAATGAGCCACAACCATCGTTTCACAAGGATATGTTGCGCAAACTCGTAAGATGCAAACTCCTATATAAGTCTAAGTACTGCTGACTGATCCTTCAATTTCTCCATTTCAGAAGGGGAACTCATAGAATCTACCTTCTTGGTCACATGGCCAAGACATCAAGGCACGCAAAAGAACAACACCCAATCACTCACCCAACAACACCAACTTGACGCCCACTTGGGGCCGCCGCCGCCCCCCCTCCCCCAAAAAAGACCTAAACACAAACCGGAGCTCCCTGGGTCCTTCAGCTCCGTCAGTCCGGGGGTCCTGCAGGTCACGTGGCTCGAGAGGTCACGTCTTAGCGCCCGGGCACGAGAATCACGGCCTCTAAAGCTTGAAGGTCCAAGGAGACAAAGCCCGAGGCCTCGACGAGCACCTGGGCCGGGTGACCGTGACCGGTGATGTGAGGAGCTTGCAGTTGTAAGAAGGAGCTGTAGTTACTTGAAGTCATATGGATCAGATGCTGCAAATGAGTAGCTGTTGACGTACACTCTGGATCGGATGCGAGCCTCTAGATCTTCATGATGGCTGCGCGGATGGCTGTCTTGCACCCTTTTGAGCCTTTGAACCTTTAAAGCCGTGGCCTGGACCCTGTGGCCATCCTGGACCCCAGTGGCCAGCCTCTCTTCGGCCATCCTCGTCAGACGTGCGGGCATCCAGCAGCCGTGTGCCCTGGCTGTCGGGTCAAAGCAAGTGATCAATGATCTGAAGACCACCTCCAACTAGATCTGGTGCTGGGCTGGGCAGGTGGTCGATCTTTGTTTCACGACATGGACGTCAAATCACGTCCAACGACGTTTTACAGTATCCCATAGTAACCCCCAAAGTTGCTGGGGGAATGAAAACATCTCCAGCTGGAGGCCACGGAAAATGATCGGCGGCCTAGTAAAATAGAATCGAGATCTGAGTTCTCACTTTCAGGATCTACCTCAGGTGGATGTCTATGGATCTATACTTCAACGCAAAATGGGCCGCAGTGGGGTCGCTCTATTCCAAGTCTAATCAACGCCACACCCGGGAAGAGACCCACATGAGGCTGGTGCGTCGACCGCACGAACGAGTGCCTCACTCCATGGAGAGTAGAATGCTGCCGTCCTGGCCTCCTGGGCGTTGTTTCCACACGGCAGTCACGCAGGGACGCCACAGTGCCCTGAAGCTTTGAGAATAGCAATGAGGTGGTGGCGCTGGTGGTGTTCAAATCTCATTTAAACCATGAAGACCTTTGGATCATGGGGCAGTTTCCATCGTTCTGTGTAGGTCACTCGCTTCTTTTTGCAGCAACAGCAAGACCATCAGCAAGTTCAGGACGCTTGTAGTTGCACTCTGCAAAACGATCTCAGGTTACACTTACCCAGAGCTTCAGTGCCACATGTGCAAACGGATTGTGTAAATCAACTATTTTCGCATGCCTCAGGACAGCGCCACAAGGAGACCATGTTCAGCTTCCTTTCCTTTCCCCTTTGGACCCTTCCCGGATTCCAAGTCCTCAGAGTGGAAGTTAGCAGCTACAAGCACTCGGCCTGGCAAGACGAACAATTCCTTTTCATTCGGCATACGGTTTTTCAGTATATATTTATGGCGCTTGACCTGGAGACTGTTTTCCTCGGCCGCGTTCCGCGCGGCAAATATGACATTTAATGTGCAAAATGATATTCAAAGCTGCGATGCTTCACAGCCGGATGCTTCGACAGCCGCCGATGCTTCACGATGCTTCACGTCGCCGTGGGGCGGGAGAGAAGGGATGCTTGGTCATTCTCACCGGGCTCTTCGCCAAAGCTGCCTTCCACATCACATCCTCGCCAGAAAATCAGCAAGTCCTGCAGAAACAGGCCGAAACAGGTCGAAAAACAGGTCGAAAAACAGGTCGAAAAACAGGTCGAAACGGCTCCAAAGGGCCAACCACCTGCTCAGCTGCGGTGCAACGATGTGGAAGGGCGGCGGAACGGCGTCCTGCACTTCAGGTTGAGGGGTCTTCACCTCATCGCAGGAGGCCTGCCTGTCAGGTCGTGGCAGCACTGGGGTGGAATAGAACAGGGGGAATTCCAAAAATGGGTGGCTGCAGTAGCCTTGCCTTTCGTTGAAGTGAACGCCTTACATTGAAAATGATGAATCGAAACAAAATAAACAAACTGTTCGTTCCAGAAGCTTGTTTAGTCAGCGATTTGAACAGTAAGCCGACTAGACTCGACTACCATTCATCTTGCCGGACATCCAGGTAAACATTTTGAGGGGTGGCGTAGACTAGAAGCTTTACATGGAAAACGAACCATCCGTGAACCGAAGCTTGAACCCACACACAGGGACGGTCAGGAATATAAAGAAAAGTCATGAAAAGTCCACTGCCGAGGAAAGCTGTCCGGAACATCAGCACTTGTTCGTTCTACATCATGGGCAAACTCACAAAGAAGCTCTCCGGTCAGTCCCTCGCGCTCCATTAAACCCAACATGACCTCAACATGCTTCCCTTCTGGTTCCTTTGCATGTGAGAAATCCAAGACAATCCAAACAGGTCTTGTCACTCTGCCAACCGTATAGTAGTAAGCCCAAACCGCAAATCCACAGCTCTTCTCCCATCGCCCCACCGCGCCCGAAAGCGCCGAAATACGCCCGGCGCAGGGCATTGAGCCGTGCGATGTAGCGATAGTTGGAGGAGGTCATGTCCTCGACACCGAGCGACCGCATAACCTCCTGATGGATCGACGCGGACCCCGACTGGCGGACTGGCCAAGGAGGTCCATTTCGCAGAAGGAGTGCGGAACCTCTTTGACTTGCAAACAGCTTGAGGCAAAAGTTGCCACCCCGACACAAGAACAACGAATGCAGGCTCCCTCTGGTTGTCAAGATTAGACATGAAGCAAAGCTGACCTGCCCAGCCTGCCTGCTCTGGTGTCTTCCAATTGTCTATATTGCTTTCAACATAGCTACGTGGTGTTCAACGGACACAGCTGATCATCCGTGAACGTCCGACGTATACGACTCAACGTCCCCGAGACGAAGATCATGCGTGTCTGGCGGTTTAAAGCAAAGGCAAAGACTTACAGTAAAGAGTCCTTTCTTTGATCATGAAGTGGATTCAACATGGAAACAAACGGATGACCCGAATTTTCGCTTCACCTCCTTTGCCTATAGAGAGGTCGGGTTTTTCAGGAAGAACGGCACGAACTGTTCACGGCACGAACTGTTCATGCAACGAACACAGAACACTGCAGACCTGAAGGTCACAGGTCGATTCGCTGGGATCGTCCGGGTCGTCCGGACAAAGTTGTCGCGCTCTGCAGGGTTGCCATCCTGGGACGTCTTGACCTGGGGCGGCGAAGACCGCACGAGCTCGGCGTGCTGCCACTACACCTCAGCAAACCTCATGAAGCCGGTCTATCCAGTCAAATGGTCTCCAGAAAAAAACGGAAAGCTTTGGTGGATCTGCAGCATCTATTGGCCCGTTCTCTGGCCAGTCTCGTGCTGGAGGCTCGAGGTTGTCCAAGATTCTATTGTAATCTTTCCACCCTTCGACCAGTTTTCTGATGCAAGGGATTTTGAAGCCCTGATTTGACGAAGCCCTAGCTGCCATCTCATGGTTGAACCCCCACCAACGCCGCTCAACACGTGTTTCACTTGTCATCGTGAATGTGGGTCGACACCGATCCGTCCAGCCGATCCGTCCTGCCCAAAACGACATCCCAAAAGTCCAGGAGGCTGTGCTTCCAAAAGGGAGATTCCGGCGGCCAGCTCACCCCAGAACCCAAAAACCACATTGCTCAAAGGGGCACTGCTGGTGCAGAGTTCCAGATCCAACCCAAAAGGAAGCAAGCGAGCGAGCGAAACGACTCCCGCTTCGAGTACACGATCCCCTCAGGTTTTCCGAGGCGTCTCGAGGGAAACCGCCCAAAGGTGCCGAAAGTGCCGCAGGCTTCGAGGAAACCACTCATGGACCCTGCAAACCCGAGGCCCCAGCTGCAGTCCAGGCTAAGGAGGTGCTGAGCTCTTCACGAGCCCAGCCATCTAAAGCACTTCCAGGCCTAGTCGCTGCACTCAAGTGGGCTTGCACAATTCAAGAATTGGATGGGTAGGGCACAACCAGAAAATAAGTCAGTCCAGCAAGCATCCTCTGTCTTTCAACATGACTCAAATCGATGGAGCAGCGTCCTACAGTCCTTGCTATGAGTGGGAACCATTTGCGATCTGACTGCTGAAGTCCATCATCTCTCAGGGAAACTGACGTATCAATACTCTGCTCGTCACCGGCATAGTGCAGGGGCCTTGGTTGACAAGCTTGTTTGAAACGTGAGCTGCCATGTCTCAATCAGGTTTGAAATGCCATTCAGTGCCCTAAGCCAATGAGGTGCAGGAATGGGAATTGCAAGAATCGTAAAATGTTCTGCTATGTTCTGCTCATCTGGCAGAGTCATGGGCGTGGGCTCTCTCGGACCATCACCACCATGCGCACTCTTTCCGGACCCGACCGTCCAGAAGGTCTTGGGCCCATGCAAACCTGGCCAAAAGGTGATCACGGCCAAACCTAGGCGGTTTTGCATGCAGACTTGCAGATAATGTGGGCTGGCAGGGTGTGAGGCTGTGCGAAACTGTTTGTGTGTGTGTGTGCATTGACCTATATAACTTGTCTTTGTGCGTTTCTGAAATTCAGTGCGTGTGATTCAAAAGTGTGAGTTGCTGATTTTCCCGATTCATGCAGCACAATGGCTTGGCACTTGTGGCATGTCTGCGCCTCCATTTCTTCAGACTCAAATGCTATGTTCGTGATTTCTTGCTGAGGTCGAGCACACATCTTCAATTGTTCCTCACTGGTCGGCGTGGCCCAGTGTGGAGTGCAGTGACAAGAGCCTGGAAACATTTTGCAATCATTGTACCATGAAACTCCAAGAGAGTATGAGGGTTGACTCGAAAGCAACACATTAAACGAAGCACACTAAAGTCCAACAACAATGCACTGCCAGCATCCGAATTCGGGGTGTCAAACCTGTGTCATGCAAGTCAATTCAGGTTCTGAACACCAGAAGGCATTATAATATATATACCTAGAACCCATTTGACCTCTGTTTTGATAGGAAAAGACCTTATTTTGAGTGGTTGGTGGTCCAAAATAGGTCATTCAGGTTCTAGATGCTAGATAATATATATATACAGGGAAAAAAGAGAAAGGCTACAGCCAACGCAAAAAATACACACCTGAAATGCCGATGGATCAGCACAGGGACCATCTGTTTCGATGCCCGAACAGAAGGAACAGAAGGTTTGCTTCTGTGATTTGCTTCATCGGGTGAGACGGAAGAAAGGAAGCCGTTTTTAGCTAGTAGCTATAATAGCTATAGCAGTGAATTTCGGCCTATCTGCTGCCATTGGACCAAAAGCAACTGCTGAAACAGCTCACAGGATTGCAGAAAGGAACACCCAACGGAAGACCAGCTTCGCCGCTTAGCCCCCCTCTCCTGGCCAGTCAATGCTTGCAAGCGCCAGTTGTCATGGTTGTTGCAGAAGATCCATTGTGCCTCAAAGAGGACATGCAGAAAACCTGCATGGGGCCTGTGTGGGCCCACAGATCTGATTTGATGACGAAGCACGAAGCACAGAGAGGAAGCACATGTTTCCGAGTCTCACCAAACGAACCCATACATGCGGTCGCTTTGGATGGCCTTGGCACCAGCACATCAATCAAATGCTATGAATAGATATAGTGGTTCCCAAATAGATAGTGGCACGGTGTCCAATAATTACATTTTAGTGCGGATCTACTGTTTTGTCTATCCATTTGGGAGTCTCTATATGATATTCTACCGGTGTAAGTGGCATCCAGATTCCCATCCACGCTTCAAAAACCCGGTCGACCTGAATGTGATATATGGCTGCTCCATGCGGTTTCACTGCACCATGCTCGCTCCCACCGGGCTGAAGCGAAGTATCTTGGGGTCCCATCATATTCTGAGCGCGAAGTGGTGGGATCAAAGGTGTCAATCATGCGATTCTCCTGCTTCGCTGCGGTGCAAAAGAACCATGTGAAGACTACCAAGCGGTTTGAAGACTACGGGCTTCCTACCCATTTGGAGACCTAGATTTGCTCTCCTGAATGGATAACCCTACCCGCCCAACATCGAATCCATCTGCAGCGTTCAGGGGTTTTTTACGCAGAGAGGTATCTCGCTCAAATTGGCATGTGTGTTTGGTGTCAAGGACTTCCGAAATGGCATGGAGTTCTTGAAGCGAATTGTCAAAAAATGGATCTCTTCATTCATTCTTCATCACAGGTCCTAATAATTTGTTCTATTCAGTAAGCACGTGGAGAAATCACATTGAGAAATGCATGACTGGAGACTCCAGACTGGAGATCATGTTTAATCAAATCTCTCCTCCTTGTAGGCCAGAGCAAAGCCGCTTGCAAACTCTGGTCTCTTGTAGACCTCGGCTCATGACCGGCCCAGGCTGCCCAAAAAGGGATGGACTCTGAGGTCCGTCAACTCTTGAGAATTCGAATTGGGATGTGTTTCATCAGAGGATGTGCACCTCAGGATGTGCACCATGAGAGGAGCCAGGATGTGTTGAAGTACGCCATGTTCGAGACATTGGACCAAAAGCAAGAGGTCGAGATGTCGATTCTGAGCTTCCGACAAGGGCGGTGAAGGTGTACCAGTAGTATGGATACCTTGAGATCCCAACATGATGCATCGTCTTTGATCATAGCAGGAGCATCACTAGCAGCATCACTAGTAGCATCTAGTCACTGTTTCACTTTGGGATGCTCAGCAAACATCGCCTTCTTCTTAATTTTCTTCATTCTGGTCAGCCCAATCCCAAATCATCGATGTACTGCTCATTTCATGACCCATGGACAGCCAACGCTTTTTGCAGCTTTGCAAAACAGGATGAAAACGGAAACTCTCAACCCTTTATCCGCCCAGACTCCCACATGTAATGGAGAGAAAAAAGAAGGTCCATGGGTTGATGCTCCGGGGTGCGATGTATCGCCATGTTGAAGCCTCGCTACTCAATGTGTCGCCCAGTATGTGTCCAGTGCTGAAGCCTTTTCTCATAGCCATCCTACACAATTCTCTGTCAGACCAATTCGGAAGCCAGATATCATGACCGTGGATGTTGCAGCGGCTTAGAGAGTCCCTGCTAACCTCCCAACCCCCAGCCCTTGGAGTCCCAGCACGATTCCACCCTTCAGGGTAGCTTCGCCAGGAATGAAGCGTTCTTGGCCATACATCGTGTTGTCCCGCCCACGGCCTGCCAATGTCACCAGCAGCTGTTCTCCAAAACTGTCTGGTTTTTGTGAACAATTGACCAACGGGGCACTTTTAGCAGCTTTGAACCACCAAATCAGCGCTTTTGGTCGGTTGTCTCTGCCTGTCATGGTGGCGTAGCGCTCCGTGGTGACGTAGAACTCCCCGAAGATGCCAAAATGTTCCTTTCCAAGCCAAACGAAGATGTAAGATGTCCAAATAACTTGGATTCACTGACTTTTTTTGCATAAATGTCAACGGGTGGAGCGTGAGCTGCCTTGGCAACTCTCCTTTACAAGGTTGTCAATTGGTTTGCTAAACTTTAAAAAGTTGAGAACGCTTGGACAAATGGTCCTCTTTGGGTGGTTGTTCAAACTGAGGCTCCAGTCCATGCCTATTTCTTTTCTCGGGTGGTATAATGATGTGAGTTTCGGACTTGGGACCCCTTCAACACAAAGATTCACCACTTTCATGAAATCTCACCTCGCCTTGCCCAAGGACTTGGCATATCTTCGGATCGCAGGAGCCTCAAAGAGCCGATGAAAGGAGCCGAACCCAAAAAAGAAATTACCGGACGAAAGAACTACACGTGTGGAAGCACCAACTCCGCGGGGGAGGAAGTCCTCTTTAGTCATTTGCAGTCGCTTCGCAAGCGCAGCGAAACAGGTCCGGTGTGGCGGCACCTCATCGCCACAAACACCCTCAACGAACATTCAAAAAAACAGGACCTGATCCAAAAGGTCAGAAGGTGAGCATTCTGCCACAAGAGACACCTGAAAGCCCTGCCCCTTTTCCCACTCAAGGCTTCTCTCCAGTTCCGCCAGGCTGGGCAGCATTCGCGCTGCCGGCCGGAATCTCTTGGCCATCTGGGCCCCTGTATGTGATGTGAATTGCATCAATGACAGATCTCCACGCTCCACGGAACCGCTCACTGACAGCGGACCCGCGAACTGCGGCCACGGGAGCATCAAGGACACAGGTTCCTGCGGCATCGTCCTGACACTCGAAGCAGGTCGTCGCAATCGGAAAACAGAGTTCAAGATAGTTCAAGAGAGTTCCACGGCAGTTCCCCACGTAAAAATAGGTAGAACACACAGCAACCCAGAACTGGCCCGACATGAAACCTGCTACAGCTGTCGCCCTCAACACAGACCTCAAGATTCACTTCAATCTCGTCCAACACCCAATCGTCCTTGCAGGGTTCGGACGTCCAACGCTAAAAAAATGGAACCGGCCGTCGAAGGACGCGCGATCAAATCTGCAAAAAAAAATCGGTGTTTTTCTTGCATGTTCGCCACGTTTTGTGCGTTTGGGGGGGGGCACCTGTGAAGGAATAGGCTCCAAGAAGCTTCGGACTTCATCTCCGCTCGCAACAAAGGCCACGGAAGTGAAGCCTGCAGCGCATGGGAGTGAGGACTACCAGACCTACAGTATCCTACAGTTGTTCTCGAGGAGGTCCAGCAACCCCGCCTGAGGAATGAGGAGACACCAGATTTTGAGAAGCCAAATGAATCTCCTTTCCGTCCAACGGAAGTGGCACTCTGTGGATGTTACCACCTGCTCTCTCAGCGACGCTGGTGGTAAAGAAGAGAGCATCATCTGCAGCCGCAACGCTGGTTGAGGCTTCCAAATCGCCCACGGCTTTCCAGGCTTTGATATTCGAGAGATTCGAGACTGGAACCTGGTACAACGTGCTCTTGAAAGCTCTGAGATGGCCCTGCAAAATGTAGACATGGTCCTCATGAAAAGCAATGCTTCGAATTGGCCAAGGTGACCCCTTCAAAAACCCTGGCTCATAGATGGGTTTCCAGTCCACAGGAGTAGGTGGGGCTGGAGCACTGAAAAGGCCTCCTGTCTGAGTCACCAAATAGATCATGTCCCGATGAAGGGCCACTCTCGCTGGCTCTTGTGATGGTGGCGGCAAGATTGGGACGTCTGGATTGTCACCACTTCTGTCCAACTGAAACAAGCAAGGTTTCAGAATTTCTGTTCCCTTGTCTGATGCAACAGGTCGAAGCACTACATAAGTCTTCTCGCAACTGCAAGCAACAGACAAAATCTTGCCCGAGAGGTTCAGGCCAATGCGCCGTAACCTCCAATTCCTGTCTGCAGAGGCGTCAGATACGGCCTGGCCGTAAACAAACCCATCTTTGCCTGTCGCATAGAGCTGTGGCCCTGACTCCACCGTTTTGTAGAGCTGAGTCACTCGCCGGGACCAAGCGCAGTAGCAGCCCTCGCACAAAACAAAAGTTTGTACCTCGCCCTCAACCTGTTGATAACACGCCACACAGAAGGGATCTAACGGATCCATGTGAAAATCAATTCTGCTCCTTTTGGCCACATTGGGTCGTAGTGGGACATCACCACTGGTGGCGGAATATCTTTCCGCATAGTCTGCGAGGAGGCTGACACCTTCTTGCGCAAAGTTCTTGAAGTGCTTCTCAAGATTCTCGTCGTTATTCCTGCGGACACAATCATGCAAGATCATTGTAAGATCATGGAAGATAGCAAGATGGAAGTTTGACGACGTCCATTCATTAAGCGCACTTTGGATTCAACAAAACCAAGGGCAAGTCTCGACACGGCGCTCTCACATTGCCCTTTGACACCCTTTTCCCCCACAAGCTCTGTGACTCAACGAACGCGATCCTTCTGGCCACAGGCACAAAAAAATGAGCCATGCAAAATATGAAAAGAGTCCGGAAGTGAGTCAAAAGAATTCAAAAGAGTCTGGAAGTGAATCACCCTTTTGCAAGTGATGTTTGAGTGAAGTTAGAAGCAGAATTCCCGCTACGTAGTCGCAAAGGGCGTGCTTTGATGTCAAGGGAAACGAATGGTCGAAAACAGTCCTGTGCCAAATCAGTGCAGCTGTGCTGGTGCGTTGCTGCATTTCAGCTGGGAGGTCTTCGTCCAGTTGCTTCTTGTCCTCCTCACTCAGTTCGAACTCCCCCTTCCAGCTGTCATGATATGGCCCAAAGAGAGACCGCAGAACCAAATGCAGAATCCCACTGACAGGTCTTTCGGTTGTGTGTTCTGATCCATGACCATGGTGCTCTTTCTTGCAGTACACAGGCGCGCCACCATCTGTTTCACTCTGCGGATACTTGGCTTGGCATTCACAGAAGACCATTTTGAAGTATACAAGCAGCTTGGAGTACAATGACCGAGCACGGGCATTCTGATCCTCTTTTGGAAAGGCTTCAACACCTTCCGATAAGAACCTGAATGCGAGATTTCTCGCTGCAATCAGCATGGATAATCTAATCGAGGTGGCTCTCCATTCCTTCAGCGCACCTTCTGCCTTGCCACATCGTACCTTCGATTTTCTTCCCAAATCCAAGAAGACTTCCTTCAGCACATTTTGATCCTCGTCAGGGTGCTGGAGCATGTACTCCTTGAGAGCTCTTGGCACCGAAGGAATTAACCCACCGACTGACTGCTTGACAAGCTCCGGGATAATTGTCAACAGTGCCCTGGCAGGAAGCTCCAAGCCTTCGCGAAGCCTCATCTTGTTCAACTCGAACCGGTGCATTTCCAGCAGGCTGATGAAATAGGCCATCTTTTCATCGAAAAGCTCGCTGCCATGCAAGTCTCTCTTCGAAATATGCTTGTTGGGAAATGTGATGATTTGAGTCCTGCCGAATGATAGTTCCAGCATCTTTTTTCTTTCTTCGTTGTTGCCGAGTTGCTCAGTGAGCTCTACATCTCGCAGCCGACCATCCTGTCCCTTCTTGACATACTTCCCAAGCTCAGCCTGGTTCCAAACAATGATCAGAAACGGCTTCGCGTTTGCTGTGAGGGCGGGATTGAGCGCTTTGGCCAAATCCAACAGCTCATCACATGCATCTTGATGTCTCAATGGATTTTGGGTCGTAACATACACGAAAGTATGCGAGAAAGCCAGGGCCAGTCGAGGGAAATACTTGCCAACAGCGCGCTGCCTCTGCTTCTCTTCCTCGTCCGAAATCTGCACTTGCAGCTCTTCTTGTAACGCGTCTTCAGGAATGAGTTGCATCAATGGAATTGTCCCTTTGGGGCCTTCCATGTCAAAGAATAGCTTCTCCTTGTGGATGAAGCATTCGATATCTCCTGTCATTGCAATCTCAGGCATGTCTCCATCCACCAACAAAGGCTGCTGCTCAGCCTTCAAAAAATCTAGGATCTCTGCAAGCAAGAAAGTTTTCCCACTTCCTGTATCACCACAGAATGAAATCGAAAAGTAACTTTCTTTGCCGTGGGCAATCTGCTTCAAATGTTCCAATTCTCCAGGAACAACTTGCGGCATCAAATCCTCTTCACTGCAAGAGTCTTCAGCCACTTTTGTCAGCTGTATGATGGGTTTTTTCCGCTTCTTGTATTCCGCAACCTGATGAACAATCTCTGCAGGCACCCGGACAACCATTGCAGAAGGCGCAATGTCCACACAGGGGACTACACCTTCAAGAATTGACACTCTTTGAATGCTCTCACGCACACGCAGGTCCCACGCAGGTCATTTAAGAAGCGCCCATGTGCACATTGACAGGTGCTAGACTGAAAGCTATGGGGGGAAGCAGTGGACAGCAACTGTAGGTTGCATCCCGTTCGGGAAAAACATGTTGTTTTGCAAGTAATCGCGAGAGGTGCAAAAGGCCTCTCAACAAGGAATGCAAACAAAATCAAATCAACCCAGATTTGGCTCCGCTGCATCTTTCGACGACAACAAATGTGTCACAGCCGCAGATCCAATTGTACATGTGCTGCAGCTATTCCACTATCCTTTCTTGGCACCCAACAATATGTCGAGGATTTCAAAAAAGAACGCAGCCTCCATGTCCAAAAGGTACAAAAGCAACAGTTTGTTTATGCCAGGTCACTAAAAGGCACATGTACTGGGGAGTTCTGCCACTCTTAGTGCGAACTACTCCCAACCAGCGCAAACGACCTAGCTCCAACATCTTTTTGAACACCGCTTCTTTATGAGCTTCAAAGTGGTCCCTTTCACGGCAGCACAGGACATTGCAGCAGCGTTGAAGTCAACCTGCAATAAGATGAGTACTGCAGCAGTTGGGTTGCAAAAGGACCGAAAAAGGTATTGTAACAGCTGGCCACCCCAATGCTTTCACTACTCCTCAGCTCCATTTGATGCGAAAAAATCCACAGCAATTGTCGAGAAGAGAGCCTTCATCGTCTGTGCATCCCCAAACCATCAACCGTGGAGGCATCAAGGTGCTTTTTTAGCAAAATTACAGTATACACAAGCAGTGGGCAATGCACACGAGTTGGTGTGGGCCCAAGACAAACAAGATACATTGGAATACTCTTGCAGGGCACTCTTGTTGGGCACTCTTGCAGGACACTCTTGTGGGACGCTCTTGTGGGACACTCTCGTGCGACACTTTTGTGGGACACTCTTTTGGCAAGCTCTTGTGGGTCACTCTTGTGGGACACTCTTGTAGGGTGGACAACTCTTGCCGGGCACTCTTCTGGCGGCACTCTTGCTGGACACTCTTGTGGGACACTCTTCTAACAGTCTTGTGGGATGCTCTCTTGGGACACTCTTGTGGCAAACACCTGTGGGACACTCTGCTTGGGCACTCTTGTGGGACACTCTTGCGGGACACTCTTGTGGGACACTCTTGTGGGACACCCTTGTCGGAAAATCTTGTAGGACACTATTGTATGGGGACACTTTTGGGAGACACCCTTGTGAAACTCTTATGGGACACCCTCGTGTGACTCTTGTCGCTGAGTCACTCTTGCGGGACACTCTTGCAGGACACGCTTGTGCCACAGTCTTGTGGGGCACTCTTGTGCGACACTCTTGTGGGGCACGCTTGTCGGAAAATCTTGTAAGAAACTCTTGTAGGATTGAATCGCAGGGTCCAGCCACAGGCTCAGAAACCCATGAGCATTAAAAGTACAAACTTAAACAAATTACACAAAGAACTACATACTACAACCCTGAAATCTGCCCGCACCGAAGGTGCTGAGGCGTGAAGCTGCCACTTTGCATTCATGTAGCTTTAGCCAGGGGTGGGCATTTTCGCTTCGGAACCGAACGACGCGCAGAACGAACACGCTCGGACCCTCACGCTCGGACCCTCACCGCTCCACGACTCCGAACGAAGCCACGAAAGCGGTGACCGCGGCCGCCTCCGCGGCGTTGGTCTGGGACATCGACCTGCCGGGGACTGTGAGAAGTGCATCTACAACCGGATGAGAAACGGTTGAAATATGGATCTCAACACTTCCAGAATCGAAGCCCAAAGAGTATGGTTCTATAGTATATGTACTTATGTACTTTCATGTACTTTCTCAATAGTCTTGTCATGTTTCGAGTGAGCATGTTGATCTGAAAAGTCTGACTACAGTCCCAGCATTTCAAGATTTGCTGCAAGTGTCCGTTGACCAGAAATAAGGACAATATAAGAACATACTCTGCTGTCAAAAAAAAACATGGACTGGTAGAAGCATATGGCAAGAAGCTGTGGATGAAAGTGGACTACTCTCACGAACTGGTTTCTTTTGCAATCAGGTTCGGGACCAGGATGGCTGCAGCAAACTGAACTTTACTAGTATACATAATGAACTGTATAATATATATATAATTACAGGTGTATATACATATATATATATACTTCTCAGGGTGTCATGAAGCGAAGAAGCAAACGTGGGCATCGAACTCTTGCATCACTAATTATGACCCTATTCCCATTACTGAAAAGCTGGCACTGAGAGCTGTGCGCCTGCCTGCACATCTACAAACATGTTGAATGGGGATAGTGGCTCGGAGACTAAATCTGCAGAAAGCAAAGCGGCTTTTTTACCAAAGCTCAACTGTCCTGGTGGGCTTTCGGCAGTTTCGCCTTCAATTTTGTGCGATCAAGGTACAGTCCCATTATGCTGAAGGAGCACGTGGAGCTGTGTCCGGCTCTCTCAGTGCTTGCGACACCTGTGGCGAATTTCTTCTCCTCAGACTGTCACTGATGCGGCCACCATACTGTGCAGCCTTGGCAAAAGTCCAAGTCGCGCTGCTTGACGCTGCTCCAGCCAACCATTGCGAAGTTGACTCGGGAGCTGCGGGCAAGGGCGGCGGCACTAGTCGGAATCCCACAACCACGAGTATGACAAAAAGGAGGTGAGCCAGAACCACCCAGAACAATGGAAAGCCCGATAGCTGCTGCTCCAACACTTTGCTGTGGGCCATGTGTATCCAGCACAAGGCATGCACAGCCAGAAATGTGCTGTTGCGGGCATGATATGTAGCTGGGCAACGAATCTTAGGAAGCAAAAAGTGAAATGTCAGTAAGCATGCATTGACCAGAATTGGGATCTCGAAGAAACGTTCAAAGCCGAAAATGCTGAACCAGTATTCCCAACTTGCCACCACCAGCGCCAAACCGACAGAACTCCAAAAGAAGTGCTCCGAGCGACTAAAATGAGAAGTCACGAGCAAGACCAGAACTTCCAAGCGCATTCCTGCGCAAGTTGCGGCCAGGATGGACGCCGACTGATGCTTGATGAACTCCAGTGGGTTTGCAAATGCTACGACGACTGCAAACCCGTGACGGACTTGCTGGCTAAACCACAAAGTCACATCCTCGTTGGCCCCCTGATTAACGTAGACGATGATATACCCAAGCACTGGAGCGCAAAGACATACGAGAGGCTGTGGAGCTCGAAAAGCAAAGAAATGAAGAATCCATGCTACCATCACAACAGTCTTGTTGTGTGAGGACGCAACTTCAGGCGCGGACAACAAACACGAAGCCACTGTGACGACAGACTCGGCTTGGGACAAGGTCCACCCGACACACAGCATCAGTGTGGGCAGGCCTATAACGGTGGAAACCAAAGCGAGAACACGGAAGCACAAGCGGAGATAGAGGTCATCAGATGTCTGGACTTCTTTCTCTGGTTTCTCCATGACAAGGACCAGGGTGCGGGTGACTCCTACAGCTTGAAAGAAATAGCTGCGTGAAGGGCTCAGAGGCAGGACAGGCGTTGACATGTTGGCCATTGCAGCCACCAAACACAATATGAATGTAGGTAGGAAACAAGCCTGCAGTTTGGGCGGCTTCCAACACTACAATAGCTGAACATTCAATAGCGCCTTCATCTCTGATTTGAACACCATGCGCTCGTGTCCTGACGCTGGCTGAAAGCTTGGTCACATGTCTTCGGGTTCTTGTTGCTCCACCGCACAAATGAATGTTTGGCAGTGGGGCGGAATGGCACATTTAGTCACACAATGGCATGTTGGGTCTTTTAACGCCGCTTCAGTTCGGGCAGCTCCTCTAAAGAAACCCGTTCAATGTTCACTTGGGTCAACGCGTTTCTAGCACCCAACCGTTGCTTTTAACAGGATGCTGCTGCCCACCATTTTCCTAAGCCAAGGCAGCAGGCATCTCATGGTCGTTGGTCCTTTGACGACCCAACGCCACAAAGCCTTGGACAAGCCACATCCACAGGCCCACATCTCGCTCGCTTGGACTACAGCGTTTGCTCTTGATGTCTTGGTTTGGGTCGTTTTGCGCCGTTCGTTCAGATGTCCGATGTCCATCCATCAGCGGCACAAAACGACGTCCGAGTCCTTCTCCTCGCCCGTCGCGCTCACGGCTCTTCAGCCCACGAAACTTCACGGTTCTCGTTCTCCTTCGGAGCTGTGCGAGACGCGAGCGACGCGAGCCGCTCGTGGTGTGTGATACACAATAAAACTTCTGAGACTGAGCTGGAGAAGGTCGTCCGCAAACTCCCAAACCTCTTCATCTTCAACCAAATAAACTTCGGTCTTTGCTGATCTGATGGGCGCGAATGCAAGCTAGGTTGTTTTGGTAGAAAAGCCGACAAAAAGGTTGGACACACACACAGTCAAGGTATGATGCGTTCGATTTGGTTGCTCCAAGCCCTGAAGGAGCCTCGGGGAAAAAGAAACCCAAGAAACAAGGTTCGAAGTGAAGCAAATAGAACAGCAACCAAGGGCCCAGTGGAACAGCGTAGCAACACCACCACCGAATCAAAGCAGGTACGTCTAGGAAACGTCTCCGTTAAGTTGGGTCTTGTCAGTGCCCCCCAAGATCCCCCAAGGCCCTTGCTTTAAAAGATGTGCGGAATAACAGCCCGTTTTCCCAATCACAAAAAAACAAGTTGGACTTCTACGCACTTCACAGCACCCTAAAGAATGGCCAAGTTTTCTATGCACTTCTCTTCTCCTTGCTTCAAAAGCGGGCCCGTATCTCACTCCAAGGTCTAGGCACACACACAGAACCAGCACCGGCATGGACCAGACCCGGTGGCCCGTGGTCTCCGAAGAAAACACATGAATCGAAGGAGATCAAGCCATGGCCCGAGCTCTTCACCCCGCAGCTTGCTCTTTTTTGCAGAGCACAACGTCATACAACGTCTACATCGGCGAAGATGATCAAAAACAAAAGAAACCAGGTCCTTCAACTTCAGGTGGTCAAAAGCAAACAGATGTACATGTCCATCATGTTTGGCAAATGAGCAAATGGACAAAGACATCGAATGCTTTGGTCTCCATGATCCTTCTGGCCCTTTGCTCTCATGCAAAACACCCTTGCTTAGCACCTCAAGGCGTCATCCTTGCGCACCTCGCGAAGTCTGTTCCTGCGCCGATGTCTTCGAGAAACCAAAACGACAAATATTCACCATTGCTCCCGTCTTGGGTCAAGCCTTGCAGGGAATTCTACCCCTCTTCCTTGCTATGGCAACTCCAGCTTGCAATTGCGAGATTTCACAGTAAAGACTTGAAGTGTTTGTCTACTGGGTTACTGCGTGTCCTGGCCGAATGACGCTGCAGGCAAGAAGCGCAACGCTGAGTGGCATGAGTCATGCATGAGGCCCTTTTCCACTGGAGGCACTACTACGGCTAACTTGCCCATAATTCCTCACAAACTTTGAAAAAATAACTGTACAGTTTGATTACAAAGCTGGAGGAGCACTTGGAGCTATGTCTGGCTCTTGCTGCGAATGTCTTCTCCGAAGATGCTCACGAGCCTTTCCCACCATCCAAGTCGCGCTGCTGGTAGCGGCCGCAGACAGCCTTTGTCGCGTCGACTCAATTCGAGCTGGTCTGACGGAACGCGGCGCCAGCGGTAATTCCACTGCCACAAGCAAGACGAAAAGGAGGTGAGCCAGAACCACCCATACCAATGGAAAGCCCGATAGCTGCTGGTCTGAAGCTTTGCAGTTTGCCATGAGTATCCAGCAAAACGCATGCGCAGCCAGAAAGGTCTCGTTCCGGGCGTCATATGCAGCTGGGCGATAGAGCTGAGGAATGTAATATTGAAACCCTAGCAGGCTTGTGTTCACGATGCTGTTCATTGCAGTCAAGTTTGCGAGGGATAAAGGATTGAAGAAGCACTTTGCACCAAGAACGATGGCCAAATCAATGAAGAGCAAAGCTTTCCGGTGAGATACCAGAGGCCCAGCCTTAGAAGCGTGAAGAATTGGCGCCTTGTGATTCGCTAAAAATTGACTTTTTAGTCCAGAGAATGCTTCTGCGTGGTTCTGCTATGTTCTGCCATGTTCTGCTTGGATCCAGGACTTTTGGAGACCTCAGAAACCTCTTTACAAGGAAACCTCATACTCAGAAACCTCATACTTGCCGGAAAGTCTACCATTTTGCCCGACGCAAACACAACAGCAATAGAAAGAAATAGAAATACGGCGCATGCAAACAAGCACCAATTCAAACATCATGTCCAGTCTCAGTCTCCGGACAAAGGTGTTCCGATACTGTATAACTGTATAACCCTTGAAAGCTTGACATGTTCAATACATGAAACAAGCTCAACGCGGTTAAAACACAAAACACCCACCCCGTCAGCACACCTAGGTGTTGCATGAGACGAAGCGCAGGGAGACACCAAGCACAGGGAGACACCAAGCACGTGTGGGAACGGTTGGTACCAAACACCAAAAATGACCTCAATTACAGATCTCAACTAGCCATTTCAGCTGAGCAGCAACTCTCATGGCTTCCACGGAACGGATGCAAGACCACACATGTCGGATGGATCTCATTCCAAAGAAGTCCATAATCTCCTTGGTGACGCTGAAATCCATGAGGCACTGAAGCAGGCCAGGGCCAGCTCCCTCTTGCAAGTGCGGGCCATTGGTGTGAACAATGAAGACTAACAAGCACGGAGTCGCGAGACACGGCAACCAATATGGTGTCTTGAAGGCCACGAATTGATTCCACCATGCCAGGAATATAATGAGCCGGTTTCGACTGCCAATCAGTTGCCTTGGAATGCAAAGCAAGCTTGCACCCACAAGCAGGACCGGCTGAATTCCCAGCAAACTCCAAGCAACATAGTTCGCAAGGATCAGCATGCCAAAGGCACACAGCACGAGGGTCAAATCGCTCTGACTTCCTGACCCACCTGCATCTGTTTGCGTTTCTTTGTGTTCTTTGCTTGTGAAGCTGGCAGGAATCTCACTTCCATCTGAGCGCATGTAAGTCAGGGGAATCGCTTCCATCGCATCCATTGCAAAGCTGTAGGAAGCATAGAGGCCACGCCCCAATGATGCGAAAACTGAGCGGACATCACTTTCCAAGGTGGGCACCCCAGACATTTCGACGTCTTCGTTGGCATCACGGGGCCCGACGGCACTTGGAGCTGCATGCACCGCAGACCGTTCATCACTCGACTCCATTGGTGGGTCGGTCGTGGGCTCGTTGATGGCTGTTCTTGCGGCAGAAGTGGCATCCTCTTGGTTTGGCAAGTCTTCCTTAGCCACGTGGCGATAGAAGTCGAATACAAGTCCAGAAGCCCTGGGAGACAAAGACGATGAAAAGAATGGTCTTTGGGAATTTGCTTTACTTCAGTCGGTCAAAATATTGTCTTGGGACTTAGCACACCAAAAAGCAAGTCCAATCAAAAGCACTAAGTCAAGATGACCCCAGAAGGGGGCTTACATGGAGCCTGCAGACTGCACCCCACACCATAACCATGATAATGTACTGTACATATAATACAGAACATAATATAACTAAAAATATCACATGATATTCGCCGACCCCAGCCGATGGGGGAGCACGCCAGAGAATCCTGTCCAATTGTTTCCAACCCAATCCAATCCAATTGTTTGTTAGCTGTCCAATTGTTTGTTACCGCCGCCCAAAGGTGACGTTTGGCAGTGGCCCAACAACTGTTTCGACGATCGTTTTGGGGGTAGTTTTGGTTCAGAATTAGATTGGTTAAAGCTGTGGCGGGGCGAGCATTTGAAAAGGACGTTCGCAAAGGAAACCTTACATTGAGACGGCGCAGAGAGGACTCGAACCCGGGACCTCGCGGGTTGCGAGGCGGCAACGGTCGCCGGAGCGTACCGAAGAAAAAAGACGGTCGCGCTTAAAGGCAAAAGGTTCTTCCGAAAATGATTTTCATTCTTCGATCGTTTGCTCGCTACTTTACTAGCCGATCACTTGTTAGCTACTACTGTCACCCCCGCCCAAAGGTGACGGCTGGCGTGGCCAAACTGTTTCGACGAGCGTTTTGGGGGTAGTTTTGGTTCAGACTCAATTATAGATTGGGGGGGGGGCTCGAACCCGGGACCTCGCGGGTTGCGAGCCTACAAGGGCCCCCGGACCGTACACGAAAAATAGATTATCCCAGCAAGAGACCCCAAACAGTGTGCGTGAGGTCTGTAAGCAGAAAGTCTAGAGATCTTGATGAAGTGAAGGTGGGTGTGAGTGAGTGTGGGTGAGAGGGCGTGTGAGTGGGAGAGTGAGTGTGAGTGCGAGTGTGAGTGAAAGTGAGTGTGGGTGAGGGTGAGGGTGAGAGTGAGAGTGAGAGTGAGAGTGAGAGTGAGAGTGAGAGTGTGTGTGTGTGTGTGCGTGTGTGTGTAATGCTTGGAATCATAGGGGTCCTTTTGGATTTTTCAGGTTTGCCTTTCTGTTTTATTTCACAGCAGGGGGACCAGGCATCTTGCTGCTGACCTGGTCTAACAAAGCTAGGCAGCAAGATGGGATACTGGAGTTGGCCACTCCAGCGTACCTGCATTTTTTCCGAATGGCATGAGGCTAAGCCTAGAACCTCACTTGCTGCAGACATGAGCGATCGTCGTCATTTCGACCTGTTCGTCGCCTTCGACTTTGCGCTGGGAGAGTGAGTGTGAGTGAGTGAGAGTGAGTGTGAGTGGGAGTGAGTGTGGATGAGAATGAGTGTGAGTGAGAGTGAATGAGTGGGAGAGTGACAGAGTGAGTGAGAGAGGGAGCATGTGAGAGCACAAAGTATACTGCGCCTGCCACGAAATCTGCAGTTCGAGGTTCACCAAGCACTATACCTGCCACGAAATCTGCACTTGGAGGTTCACCATGCTGTGCCTGCCACGAAATCTGCAATTAATTCGAGATTGACAAAGCGCTGTGCCTGCCACGAAATCTGCACTTCGAGGTTCACCAAGGTTCAGCAGGCCGCTGCGCCTCCTACGAAATCTGCACTTCGAGGTTCACCAAGTGCTGCACCTGCCACGAAATCTGCACTTCGAGGTTCACCAAGCGCTGCGCCTGCCACGAAATCTGCACTTCAAGGTTCACCAAGTGCTGCGCCTGCCACGAAGTCTGCACTTCGAGGTTCACCAAGTGCTGCGCCTGCCACGAAATCTGCACTTCGAGGTTCACCAAGTGCTGCGCCTGCCACGAAATCTGCA
>CAXAMN010007792.1:175932-225798 GCA_963970005.1 Durusdinium trenchii | reverse complement strand
CTGCACTTCGAGGTTCACCAAGTGCTGCGCCTGCCACGAAATCTGCAAACAAGCCACACGTCCAAAAGTCACGATTCACTGCACCTGTCACGATATCTGAGCTCCTCGACGATCACCACCATGTCCAAAGTGCTGCGCCTGCCACGAAAACTCCACTTCGAAGTCAAAAACCTCCGGCACCTGTCACGAAAAGTCGACTTTGGAGCACCAAAGCATGAGGTTTGCCTTTCGCCTGCCACGAAAAGTGACCACCGTGTGCGAAAATGAGCACGGCACCACCACGAGCGCGCAGTCGCTAGAAGCACCCGCCGCGGGCCCTCAGATTCTGCGAGCCTGCGCAGTCGAAATGCACATTGATAATGAGAGAGCCATGAATGTACTGTAAATAGCAGCGAATTAGCCGTTCACGGCCGCGCGCTTCAGCTGCCTTTCCCTTGCCGTAAGAACCCCTCAGTGTGCCCACACACTGTTTGGGAATAAGACCGTCGCGCTTAAAGAAAAGTTATCTTCCGATAATGATGTTCATGACTAAAATTGGCGCGGGCCACGTTTAAAGGCAAAAGTCCTCTTCCGAAAATGATGTTCCTTACTAAAAATGGTTCCGGCCACGGAGAAGGCGAAGATCATCACGGGGCAGGGAAGGTTTAGACGGGTTTAAATCGACTATAAACGGGCCGGTTCGGTCCAAATCCAGGTGTGAGCACCGGCCAGAAGGAAACCTGAAACTGTTATCGTCTGCAGGCAGCGCAGGAGGACTCGAACCCCGGACCTCGCGGGTTGCAAGGGTCCGCAGATCGCACCGAAGAAAGAAAATAAGACGGTCACGTTTAAAGGCAAATGTCATCTTCCGAAAATGATTTTCATTATACTGGGCCCGGCCACGGAGAAGGCGAAGATCATCACGAGACAGGGAGGGTCTCGACGGGTTTTAATCGACTCTAAACGGGCCGGTCCGCTCCAAATCAAGGCGCGAGCACCGGCCAAGAGGGAACCTCAGAAGGCGAATATCATCACAGCAGGTCTACATGGGTTTTAATTGAAATTGAACGGGCCGGTTCGGTCCAAATACAAGTGCGAGCGCCGGCCAACAGGAAACCTGACACTTGACACTCGCAGGGGGGACTCGAACCCGGGGCCTCGCGGGTTGGGAGCCGGCAAGGGACCCCGGACAGTACCGAAAAAAAGATTCAGACGGTCACGGTGAAAGGCAAAATAGAAAGTTTCAAAAAAATGCTAAACAGAATATATAATAGCTTCCACCCACAGCCCTCCCTTCAACGTCTGCTGCGAAGCTTCTAATGCTGTTTGTTTGTGTTTTGGGAAACGCCCCCGCCAAAGGCTTTGAAAGTGTTTGAAAACAAATTTGAAACAGAGCTCACACCCCTTAGAGGACCCATACCTCACACCACCTCTTCTCACTTACTTCCTCACCCACCCCACCGGCATCCCCTTCTCTTTCCATTGCTCCTCAAGGAAATTACGTACTTTGTCTCCTTTTCTTGGCGGTAAACCTGAGACAGGGGGAGGAAAACCTCAGGCCACCAATTCTCCGCACCCCACACATTACATGCGCAAACCAGCAACCCGCTGCAAGAAGCAAGACGCGTCAGCCCAGCGACTGCACGCTCGCGGTAAGCCTCCCAACGAGGTCCTCGCAGCAGATCGCCGGTCCGCACTTACCGCCTCCCTTGCTACCGCACACGGCACCCTTCGCACCCGACACTCACGCAACTACCGCCAGGGCAACCCAACCGACCTGTCCTGTATCATCACCCACTTCACGATCTGAGTGGGGTCGGCGGCAGGGGGCGTCAGCCCGACCTGGTTCCTACCTACGCCCCTGTGTTTTACAGTGGATTCTGCGTGCGACGTTCAAAAAACACTGTGTTTTACAAGGTTTTGCGCGCGTGGAAAATCACAAGGTTTTATGATGGCGAAATGCAAAAACTGTAGGCTTTACAAGGGTGGTGTCGGTAATCCGCGCCGCGCGGACGTGCATAATCGCATTTTTTGGGTGATGGGCGCGTTGCAACAAATATTGCGCAAAATGTACCCGAAGATAATGCAACAGAGGTCCCGAAGATGACCCAGCATAGGCCCAAGATGGGCCGCCATAGGGCCAAGATGGGTTAACATAGGCCCAAGCGGCCCACGTCGACGAAAACGACGACAACCAATGGTGGGCCCCTGGCCGGCTGTCGGGCGTCAGCCCTTAAGTCCGGGCGCCGGCGTCCCGCGCGTCGCCCGGAGGGCCTTCGGTTGTAGCCGAGGGTTATTTAAGGGCTGACGCCCGACAGCCGGCCAGGGGCGTCAAGGCAGGGGGCTGGGGGGCGAAAGCCGCGGTCGTGGTTCGCCGGTCCGAGGCGCTGGCGCAGTGGCTTCACAGAAAAGACGCGCAGGTGGTGGAAGGTTAGCCCCAAGATGGGCCAAGAATGGGCCGACATAGCCCCAAGATGAGCCAAGCTAGGGCCAAAATGGGCCAACATAGCGTCAACATAGGGACAAGCTGGGCCAACAGAGCCCCAAGATGAGCCAAGGTAGCACCAAGATGTGCCAACATAGGCTCAACATGGACCCAACGTAGCCCCAAGATGGGCCAAGATAACGCCAAGATGGTGCAACGCAGTGCAGCATCGGCCAAACACCCGCCCACGATGCAGATGAAGCACACCGGTGCGGCACGCATTTCCAGCATTATTTGGGCCTATGTTTGACTATGTTGACCAGGGGACGGCTACGCTTTCTGCTTCGCAGAAGGAGAAGTGCCACGGGGCTTCTCGCCCCTGGCCGGATGGGCCAATGTAGGCTCAACATGGGCCCAACATAGCCCCAAGATGGGCCAAGATAACGCCAAGATGGGGCAATGCAGTGCCAGCATCGGCCAAACATCCGCCCACGATGCAAATGAAGCACCCCGGTGCGGCACGCATTTCCAGCATTATTTGGGCCTATGTTGGGCTATGTTGACCTATCGTGAGCAGCAAGAGCGGAAAAAAGATGTCAAAAACCCTGGGCTTTCTGGTCCCTCGGCGAGGGGTGGCTACGCTTTCTGCGTCGAAGAAAAAGAAGTGCCTTACCGGCAGGACGCGGCCAACGGGGCGAGTAGGCGGCGCACCCCCGGCCGCGACCACCCCATGTTCACCTTCGACCCACCTCAGGTCGTATAATTTACAGTGCTTTGTGTGCGTGAGGTACAAAAAACACTATGTTTTACCGGGCTTTGTGGGGCTCTAGATCAAACATCTTCGTGGTGGCAAAATGGTCACGAAATGCAAAAACAGTGGGTTTTCCAAGGGTGGTGTCGGTAATGCGCGCCGTGCGGACGTGCATAATCGGATTTTTGGGGGGCGATGGCCCGTGTCAACATAAATGGCACAAAATGTGCCCAACGGAGGTCCCCAAGATAGGTCTGAGCTGGGTTCACATAGGATAGCCCCAAGATGGCACAGTGTATTGTCTAGTCTTTGCGCTGTGAAGTTTGTTGATAATTTGCATTGTTTCATTTCAATATAGAACTTTATTCCACAGTGGGCACAACAACCATGGAAATGATTCAAAAACCAATGTTCATTAATATCGTTTTCTTCATCTATGTCTCTATCAGCCACTTTAACCTGTTTTTGTATCCGTCAATCTTGTTTTTAAAATATCCTATAAATTACTAAATTTGTTTGCATCTCTTCATCTGCGTTTTCATTCTTGAAAAAATATACATTGTCAAAATCCTTTGCTCTTGTGATACTGCACCACAACCATTCTCTGCTTACTAGATATGATTTTTGCCATTTATGTATTGTAATGGTTCCTCCTATTGATGTCCCTTGTCTGCTTGGGCCGCCAGATAGAGGAACCAAAAAAAGTGAAAAACCAAAAAACATCCCCAAAAAAAGGACAAACAATATTTCAGAACTCTTTCTGCAGAAGCCCCAAGTTCAAAGACCTCTGGAAATTTGTTTTTTTGGTTTTTGTGTGTTTTTTTTGCTTTTTGGTTTTTTGGAGACCCAAGATTCCCAAACCTCTGTAAAATTGTATTCTTTTGTATTTATGAATACTCAAAAGCATCGGGTCATATCTGAAATGTCTCTATCTGTGGCAAAATTTCCAGAAAAAACATCTGCAAATCAATGGAAAGCCGCACTCTCAGGGACACCCGTTCTGTATATATACGATTATGTATGTATGTATGTATGTATGTATGTATGTATGTATGTGCGTGCGTCACACAAAATTGTGGTCTCTCTGGCACGCCTGTACTTATACTGTTGGAATCAAAAACGACAACAGCACAATTCTCAAGCTGGAAGTAGTTCTTGCTGTTGCGGTGTGAAACTCCAGACGCCCAAAGAGCTTTCAAAGAACTGCATGTCTTTGCATTGCAAATAGTACGAGTAGCTATTTATATATGCATATAGATACACGATGCTTCTGATTGTTTGATCCACACTGATCGATGAGTCCAGCGTCGACAAGATCTGAAGCGTCATTGTCTTCACATACGCTTTGAACGTCCGCGTCTTGAACGAAGGGCAAGGCTTCTCCATCTTCTGCTTCATTTTCTTCTTCGCTGACTGCATCCGTCAGCGCTTCCTTGCAGGGCTCAACTCGGAGTCGATTTTCGGTCACATTCAATTTCCACGTTCTGCTTCAGAAGACTTCTAATGAATTCGAACTATACTTCTGGCCATTTCTGACCTAGAAAGCACTCCAAAAGGAGCACAGCCTAGAGTTTGCCCAAACTGATGTAATGGGGCAGGGTTAGCAAACTTTGAAGATCAATGCAACACTAGTCAAACAGGCACGCCATACATGCAGCATGCGATGGCGACAGCGAGCGTGTAGAAAAACCCTCACCTCGGGAATCTCTTGCAGGAAGCTTTGTGCATCTGCAACCGGTTCAGCAACAAAAGCCACCGAAGTAAAGCCAGAGGACTCTGGAGACACGAGAACCCGATGTTCAAAGTCGATCGGGCCCTCGCCAATGGGCAGCTGCAACTTGTAGATGCTGCCGTCAGTCCAAGTGGTCCACAATAGGCAACCATCAGCCACCTCAATGCTTTTCACATTATTCGGCCGGCCTGATTTCCGCCATTCGTTCACATGTCGCAGGTCCGCAACATGAAGCCCGTACAACGTTGATCTTCTGTTTGTCAGGTGCTCCTGCAAAATGTAAGCGCGCTCACACCTGCTGTCGAAGGCAATGCTCCGGATAGGCCAAGGTGAGAGGTTAAAAAACCGGGGCTGATAAATGGCTTCCCAAGCCAAAGCACCATCTGAAAAGGTTGCAAGTGGAGCACAAAACAAGCTTCCATTCCTGGTCACGAGGAAAATCGTCTCTTCATGCAGGGCAACCTCTGCCGGTTCCTCTTCTGGTGGCGGGTGAAGCTCTCTGCTGCATGGATTCTTACCGCATCTTTCCAACCGAAGCAAGCATCGTCTGTGAGTTTGCACACCTTGGCCCGACTGGCTTGATGTTATGGAACTGTAAGGGATAAGCACAGCGTAAATGTACTCTCTGCTGCATGTAACGGACTGGATCTTTCCCGGAAGGTCGTGGCCAATGCAACGCAGTTTCCAATTCTGGTCTGCTGCCGCTTCAGGGAATGCCTGGCCGTAAACATAGCCATCTTTGCCTGTGGCATACAGTTGCGGCCCTGACTCCACAGTGGTATACAGCCCAGCAACTTTCCTTGACCAAGCAGCATAGCAACTGTCACATAGCACAAAGGTTTGCCTTTCCGCTTCAACCTTCTGATAGCAGGCCACACAGAAAGGATTAAGGGGCTCCATGTGGAAGTCGGGCCGGCTTCTGTTGGCCCTGTTCGGTCTCAGTGGCACATCGTTGCTCACAGCCGAAAACCTTGCCGCATAGTCTGCCAGGAGGCTGACGCCTTCTTCGGCAAAGTTCTTGAAGTGGTCCTCAATGCGCTCATCATTATTCCTGCAAAATACACATGGCAATGCCTCTTGAACAAAGCATCCTAGTTGAAGGCCTTCCAGCTTGAAGTTGTTTTGCATGGCATGTCTAAAACCCAGAAAGAATCAACAGAAACGCAAACGAAGGACTACTGGGAGACAGCTGGTGGCAAGTCCTGTAAAAAGGCACGAAAAGCACGCAAGCAACGGGGGCCCGATCTGGCAAGATGGTCAGAAGAAGTATACACATTGAAAATACGTTGAACATCATTCATTGGACAGCTAATGCACTCTATGGTCAGACTGAGGTGGCCTAGAGTGGCGCAGGCGCGGCCGCAGTCCTCCGCCAAATTCTTGCAGCAGCCCGGGTGCGCTGCTGCATTTCCTTGGGAAGATCTTCATCCAGCTGCTTCTTGTCTTCAAGGCTCATTTCAAATTCACCCTCCCAAGTGTCGTGGTAACTGGAGCCTGTCCACACACGGCGGAGCAGAATAGCAAATGGCCTATCGGTTTGGTTTGTTGAACAACTATAAATATATCTCATATATTATCATAAATATGTACATGGCGTATACGCCGTAGTGTCCAGGAATCTTGCTTGATCAAAGAGACACTCACCCCCTTTGCCTCCGCCAGTGATGAGCATCAGAAGTGCTTCGAAATGGCCCAGGACAGGTACTTCAGTCACGTGTTGTTGTCCATGGCCATGGTGGGGCTTCTTGCAATAAACAGGCTTGCCATCGCCTTCATACCGAGGGTATATAGCTTGGCACTCACAAAAAACCATTTTGAAATATACGAGCAGCTTGGAGTACAAAGATTGGGCGCGGTCGTTTTGATCCTCTTGTGGAAAGGCTTCAACACCTTCCGATAAGAACCTAAATGCGAGATTTCTTGCTGCAATCAGCATGGATAATCTAATCGAGGTGGCTCTCCATTCCTTCAGCGCACCTTCTGTCTTGCCACATCGTACCTTCGATTTTCTTCCCAAATCCAAGAAGACTTCCTTCAGCACATTTTGATCCTCGTCAGGGTGCCTGCGCATGTACTCCTTGAGAGCTCTTGGCACTGAGGGAATTAGGCCACCGTCTGACTGCTTCACAAGCTCTGGAATAATTGTCAACAGTGCTTTGGCAGGAAGCTCTAAGCCTTCGCGAGCCCTCATCTTCGTTAGCTCCCCCCGATGCATCTCCAGCACGCTTGCAAAATAGACCATCTTCTCCTCAAAAAGCTCGCCACCATGCAAGTCTCTCTTGGAAGTGTGCTTGTTCGGAAAGGTGATTATTTGAATTCTGCTGAATGACAATTCGAGCATCTTCTTCCTTGTTTCATTGTTGTCTAGTTGCCCAGTGAGCTCTATATCTCGCTGCCGACCATCCTGTCCCTGCTTCACGTACTTCCCAAGCTCAGCTTGGTTCCAGGCAATGATCAGAAACGGCTTCGCATTTGCTGTGAGGGCGGGGTTGAGTGTTTTGGCCAAATCCAACAGCTCATCACATACATCTTGATGTCTCAATGGATTTTGGGTCGTCACATACACGAAAGTATTCGAGAAAGCCAGGGCCAGTCGAGGGAAATACTTGGCCACAGCGTGCTGCCTCTGCTTCTCTTCTTCGTCCGAAATCTGCATGCGAATCTCTCTAATGATGTCCATATCCACTGGCACCTGTTCGGAAATCAGCTGCATCAGGGGAATTGTACCTTTGGGGCCCTCCATGTCAAAGAATAGCTTCTCCTTGTGGATGAAGCATTCGATATCTCCTGTCATTGCAATCTCGGGAACATCTCCGTCCACCAACAATGGCTGCTCTCCAGCCCTGTAGTGTTTCAAGATCTCTGCAAGCAAGAGTGTCTTTCCACTCCCTGTATCGCCACAGAATGAAATGGAAAGGTAGCCATCCTTGCCATGGGCGATCTCTTTGAGCTTGCCCAACTCGCTTCGATCAACAACAGGCCGCAAGATCCGGTCACCACTGCTGGCTGTCAAGTGTCTCAAGGATATGACCGGCTTCTTCCTTCGTCGGTACTCCACCGCCTGCCGGACAATGTCCGCTGGGACCACCACGACCATGTCTCAAGGGTTGGTTCTGTCGCAGGTCAAGACAAGAGAGTCTAAAAATGAACCTCGCGGCTTCGAGTGTGATAGGTGAAAATGGGCGCAAGCGATGGCTTGCGGCTAAAGTGAATGAAACAACAGACTGACTGACTGTTTCCATCCTTATTTTCATCGTCTTGTGCATGGGCTTTCTTGCTAGCTGTTGAGCCAGTGGAACTGGCCGAGCAGAGCGGAACTTTCATGCGTTTTCATGCTCTGCCTACGGGAGTCCGAGGTGAGCCTCTCGAGTCTTTGCCACAACAAAACACACTGTCTGCCACGTTTTTTGGACCCCCAAATAGATAGAAAACAGAATAAAATCGATCCCCACTCAAAAGGTCTTGGAAACCGTGCCACTATCTATTTAGAAATCTTTCTTAAGAATCCTCGGATCTCCTCGTCCCGGTCATCCTCTTTGGCCACCGGCGGCGAATTTCGGGCGTCTCCTCGAAGAGCGGATCACTCTGACAACTCTTCCGTCGAACACGTGAAAAAGACAGCCCGTCTCAAGAACCTGTCCAATTGGAAGTTACGCCAATGCACGCCAATGTCGAAGCGAACACGTCTCAAGTCTGACGAGAAAATCAGGGTGGCCCACCAGCAGCACCGATTTTTGAGACCTTTGACCGGGATCGTTCGCCATAAAACACACGCCAGGGATAAACCCTAAAACGATGAAGCGCGTTCGCCAAGACAACACTCTCAGCGGTCGTCCGAGGACAACCCTCTTATGTTGATTCCAAGCAAAGGGCCACCGTCTTCTACCACCGGTCACCAGAAGTTTGGTCAAGCTAAGCGGGCTTTTCTTCTGGTGGCTTCTTGAGCCTCGTCTGAAGAACCTAAGAATTGCAAGCTCAGCGGATTCATTCAACAGAATCCGGAAGAGAATCCCCAGAAACACCAATACTCCCAAGCTTCAAGATCTTCACAGTCTCAGCTAAATGTGCCTTGAACCCCTGTTTGGATCCAAAACATGGTCTTTTCTTATCCATACAGCGGTCAAATGGTTTCTAGGTATATGTGTAAACAAGTTTGACATATTTAACATCAATTCTGCTTTGATGTATAAAGTGCTCCTGGACTCGTTCATGCAAATGATTGACCAAATGTGGTTGATTGAAGTACACAAAGCATCCCAGAGCAGCACAGGGCAGTCCTTGCTACATCTTCAGTGCACCATGCTCATCCTAACCTGGGGGAGGTTAGGAAGCACACGTTGGCAATCTCACACCTTACGCATCCCAACAACCTCAGGCGAGGCCTCTACTGTTATTCTCGGACTAGCTGACTAGCTGAATGGCCAGGCCTGGCAAGTTGCCCATGGCTCAATGGACATCCATGCATGGCTGCATGGCTGCATGTATAGACTCTGAATGCATTTCTGGCTGGCTTTTGTGGGATGGTGCAATTGGCCAGGATTCACTTCACCTCTATAGTTCAACATACTCCCGAATAGCCTAATGCGTTGTTGGAATTTATCCAATCAAATCAATGCTTGAATCGGCAAGCCACTGTCCATAGCTGAGCTACTCTCTGGAATGGAACAAACGAGACAACTCTTCTGGAAGGCTCAACTTGCAAACATCTTCCAAGCAAGGCTCCCTCACAGTCACAGCATACAGCAATCGGCGATCATAGCTTGTTGCTGCAATTGTCACCCTCGAATGATATTCTATCATGTTCAATGTTCCATCAAGTTCCATCCAAACACAACGTCTTCCAATTCTCCGAAATCAAGCGAACACATGCTGCAATGCTGCTTGGCTTCAGACCCAGTGCTTGTAGAAGGGCAACGGTACCTCGCTCGACGCTCGACTCCACTCGAACTCGGAGGCGACTAGACTCCGTCGACTCCTCCGTTGGCCCGTGGGTTTCTCAGACCTGCAAGACTGTGTCGAGAGACATCGAGCAAGGTGGTTGGTTCATCAAAGAAGCTGGTGAATTGAGTGGTGGATTTAGCGCATCCCTGTTCATCCTCCTTTTCTTCCCCCCCCGAAGGTGGTTTCGGGACCGGTGCAAAGGTGTCCTCTGTTAAGGCCTCTGATTCAAGGCCTCTGGCTATCGCGTCGCAAGCATCCGGACGGTGTGCCTGTGTGCCTCTGTGCGTCGCTTCTGTGTGGATTTGAATTGTTTCAGGCGGAGTCATGTTTGGTTCGTCCCATCCAGTTGAGTGGATGATAGGGGCACCCCGACTTCCTTCCTTCCTTCCATCCTCCGTTCGGCACCCCCCCGACTTCCTCGACTGCTGGTTGATAAACATGTGACGTTTGCTCCGATGGTCTCCGATGTTCTGAAACGAAACATGGGCACCTGCATGGGAGTGTCTACACGGAAGCCATCCACATCCACACTTGCAATCAGCGCTTCGGTCATGGCCAAGTATTTCTCCTGGTCCACGTAGAATAAAGAAAAAGAAAAAAAAGGCGACCGCGACTGAAAACCAACCCAAACAAAAATCCAGCCCAAGATGGACCCTGCCAAGGGTTTTAGTCAGTTTGGTCCACTCTTTCCAGTCAACCGTCTTTTGGAGGCTCTGATTGCAATGATTGCACCAACTCCATCCATCGATTCTGTGTGGATGGAGTTGGTGACACCGCTGAAACCAACCGGCCCACCAGGGTCCAGAATCATATCGAGAGCTAAAGAAGAGGTATAGAAAACGCAAACGCCTCACAGTAGTTGTACGATGTTGTACGCTTTTGTCCGGGTCATCTACAACTTTGAGTACTGATGTTCTGCAAAATCCGACGACACTTCGAAATCACGGGCAGCTCGTTTTCCAGCACCTCCCGTCGTGTGTGACTCAAATGCGCTTTGGAAGTCTCCAAACCCCAAAAACCTCACCCACACTTATTATATACATAACTTGATTCTACATTTGTACAGTACATGTATCTTATGTTACTTATGTTACTTATGTTCCACTGTTCTGCAAAAAGAAGGCTGCTGTCTCCAACACGACTGCCTCGGCCTTGCCCCAAACGGGTCCTGAACCCGCCGGCTCTCCAATCTCAAGTCATCCATGGTTCCATAGATCTTGGCGACCTCGGGGAGGTGGCAAGGGCCACCAGGGCGCGACACGGGCGCGAAGCCGACGCTGCGCACCGCTGGGCGACCGGCCCAATGTCTGGGTGAGATGGTGCCATCCATGGTGGGGAGGATGTGCTATTAATATATCCTTTTCGAAATCATGGGGTGAGGCATGGTGAGGCCAGTCTCCTTGCTGGCAAAATGCACTTTGCTCGAATGATGCTATGAAACCGTACCTATGATTTAGGGACCACTTTCTTTGGTTTAAAACGTGGGAATTCCGAGCACAAATCTGCATTTTTGTTCCTCCATGCTCCACTATGCCCACTCCAAAAAAAAGACACACTCCCATGCCACTGCACCGTCCAGGGTTCCCGGCATTGATCTCCCATGGGTCTGCATAGTTCTGCAAGTCACCGTTGTGATGAAAATCGGAGCCTGGACGACGAGTTACATCGGAGCATGCGGTGACTCGTAGTGACAGCGGAGCCGATTTGGTGACTGCTGCGCGTTTGCGTTGGAGAAAAGCCAACGCATGTAGGATGAAAAAGGCATAAGCAAGCATGAACCGGGCTTGCAAAGGTTGAGTTTGGATGTTTGGTGATCCCCTTTTTGCCTTTGCCAGGGTTGCTCATTATGGGGCTTTTGGAAGTGCCTCTAAGGAGTGTGCAGTGTTTGGTCGCGAGGGGTCATCCCCTACCCTAAACTGCTTGGGCTTGGCTTTAGTTCTGCTGCGGTTTAGTAATCATTTTTGGCAATGGTTGACTTGACTTGGCTTGAACAAGCTGGAGGGTTGGGGGGTTCGGCGCAGCGCCTCCCACCCAAGAGCAAACCAAGTGCCAAGCCACCCAAAAGCCACCAAAGTTACAAGTAGCCATCAAAAGCCAACGAAATCCACGAGAACCAGCAAGCCATCAAAAAACAAACCAACCCGCAGCCAAACGCCAGCCGGCCCAAAGCCACAGAAGCCACCGAAGTAGAAAACCGTAGAAGCCAGCAAAAGCCCAAAGCAAGAGAAGCCACAAAAGCAACAGAACAAAAAGAAATCCCAAAAAGAAACAAACAAACATGGCCCTCACAAGAAAAGCGCAGCAGAAGTCTCACCCACATTGCAACTATGCGTGTTGTCACGAGAGCATTCACAATGCACTCCTTTCTGGAAGAATGACTGGTTTCATGCTCACATGGACGACTCCTGACTGCTGAGTCTCCACAAATGAAAATAGAGATTGACAAGCAAAAGCTTGTGGAAGAAGAACCCTCACTGAGATGGACCTTTTACCTCCTGTTCGGGGCTCCTGTTTGAGTTGGCCTCCTCCAGGTCAAGCCGCTTCATCTGCTGTCTGTACTCTGTACCTCTACTGCTTTCGTGGACACCTCGGCCGCCTTTCTGTACTCGGATGACGTCCTAGTCCATCTACTCGGGACCAAACAGGTGGGACCCACTGTCGGACTCGGCTGCCTCTCTAGCCTGGGCCCCCCAGTCTTCCAAAACGACACCGAAACCACAACGACATGACATGTTGTTGTCGGGTTCTCCCACGATTGGGGTCCGCCCCCTGACGCCCATCCCACTGAGGCCACCAGGCTTTCGTAGGTTCCTCGACCCTGGTCCCAGGCAGCCTGGCAGCTCTGCGCGTTCGCGCAGACCACGTTTGTCGCTTGCAGAGCTCCGATTTCACTACCTCGCCTGGTTCAAAAACTTACCAAAGCAGCAGGTGCTTTTGTCCAACGATTCCTCAGAGTATAGAGAGTATCAGTATCACGGACTGACTGATGACCACCCTACGAGGAAAAAAAAGGAGATGCCCAGCTGCCATGGCATGGCACAACGGGTTCAGGTTTGGGATGCCCGATGTCTCTTCCTTTCCGGTTGCAATGGAAGGACCATGAAGGACCCAATGGAAGGACCCATCAACGCGGTTTCCAATGTCTCTTCCTTTCCGGTTTCATTGTATGTGCATACACTTTTTGGTTGCACACATGTGATGATCGTCATAGACGGTTTCTTCCACAGGTCACCTCTCTACAACACCCCTGTGGAGGTCTACCGCGCAAGGACAAAAATCCATAGGTCAATGAAACAAACCTCTTTCTTCCCCTCACCTGATGAATCTGTCTGCCGCCCTGTCTTCTGAAGCGGTCCAGCTCCCCAGCCTCGCCATATTGACCATAGAAGGGGCTAGCATACTGGGCCTGGTGGATGTGGAAAGCGAAGAAGCATTGACACAAGGAGAGGACATCTTCCTGAGATAAAGACGAATATCTTATATGAATATATATATATATATATCATATATTATCAATACGTATCCATACTTTCTATATATTTGTTGAAGTGGTTCCAGCTGGTGCCAGTGTCGGTCTTTCACCAACGCTATGAGTGCTGGCATTGAAGATCCTTTCGTTTGCTGTCAGTTGTAGTTCAGTTCTCACGAAGTTCCTTGGTCTTCACAACTTTCCGCAGAGCAGATATACAAGAGTTCAGTGTGCCGACAACCAGGCTATTGTGAAGTTTAGAATCCTTACAAGTGGGCTGCTTGACGTTTGGGTACACGCCCGTTATGAGAAAATTCCAAGAAATCAAATGGGATAGTTGCTGACTTCTCGTCATGTGTTGAGCAAGAACGGCCTGACCCAAAAAACATCCAATGACAAGCACGACCATATCAAAAGGATGCTGGTAGCTTCTTGTTCTTAGTAGTGCGGCCGTTCGTAGCGATGCCCTTTGCTCCGTTCGTAGCTTCACCACGACCACTAGGTACTGACATCCGACATGGCACTCTCAGCCTCGGCCACCCAGGTGTTATTGTACCAGAAGTCCATGTAGGGCTGCTTCCCGACCTCCGGGCGGAAGAAGGCTCGTCCAGGCATGCTCTATGGCTCGGCCGTGCTGGGGTCACGAAGTACAGGTTATATATAATATATAGTTTTGTATAGTTTTGTATATTATATATAGTTTTGGGGAACATCCCATGATCAGTCACAGGGGATGGATATGAATGGATATGACACCTCCAAAAGAGGTCAAATGAGTAATGATCCATCTGAATCTTAATCCCTCAAGTGGAGTCCTTCACCTTCCTTTCGCGTTTGCGGCGAAAAAAAGAAACCGTCCATGTGATGTGAAGACCGCATTGACCTACGGTGACGACCGTTTGTGCATGTGAAGACCGATGAGGGTTTGGGGGACCGAAACCTGAGGATTGATGGAGCTGACCACCGAGAGGTCACGACAGACCTAAAACTGACCCCGTGAGATGCTCCGCTCGTATGCCGCATACGAGGCAGAGATTCGAATCAGATTCAACCAAATTCTCCAAGTCTGGGGGTCAGAAGGGCCTTGGCTGCAAAAAATCACAAGCAAACGGCGAGTGGTCTGATCCCGTGCAGGATCTGTTGCAGTGGAAACCGGTGCAGAAACGGCAGGTTGGTCGTCTCTCGACCAGACCGAGCCCGAATCGGGATCCCGCGCTGGAGTGTCATAGAGCTCACGGCTGCTTCTTCGAGGGATAAGCCTCGAGGGATAAGCCCCTCAAATTCTGTTGTGTGATGGTGTGTATTGGAATAGGAAGACAGAGAGGAGGAACACCCCGAAAGAGGACACCCGGTCGACTGGAGTAGACCCCTTCAAACGTTTGGATCTGCATTCGGCCGATCCGTGCAAAACACGAGAAGGACAGAAGGACACAACCCGTACAGCTGGAGACATCGCTACTATCTGGCCTACAATTCCTGGCCATCTCTGCCCGACTATGACGTGAGAACTCCTTTTCAGCTGGAGCCAAATGTAGATCTTTCGGACTCACTAAGTGACACTACTCCTGTAAAAGGGAACTTCCTTTTGTAGACCATGTTCATCCATGTTCCGATTCCAAAAAAAAGTGGCGGACTAGGACACATCCAATAGGTGACCAAGAATTGAACACATCATGAAGGGTAGTGTATCCCATCAAAAACTACGTAACATGGACCCTGAAAACGACTGGTGTGTAGATGAAAACAGGCTTTCCGGGTCTTATTTTCAGGTTCCATGGCTACACCTGACTTGGACTGTCTTGGGGGCCTGAGACTGTGAAATAGTCTTTTTGAGCCGAAGACGGCGTCTTGAAGAGCACAATGAGCGAGGAATAATCGCCGGGAGCTCGCAACGCGTGAGCGGATGAGCCCTGCATGGGGCAGTCTTTTGGTGTTCAATGTCTGCATGGTTGTTGAGCATGTTCTTTTGCAGGTCTGTTGAAAGAAGAAAAAACATTCAAACAAAGAGGTACTTGAGTACTTGAGGATGTGTTGCATAGGTATGTACCCGAAACCTTCCAAAAGACCGAGATATCTCGCGCCTATACTCTCGAAGGCCACCGATTTCATGAAAGCGGAAAGGCGCCTCAAGCACGGCTGGGGTGCAGGATGACGGGAATCAATCGAAGGCATGCTTCGCAAACCGCGCAGAAGTCGCGCTTCTCCTTTGGACCAAAACTACCTGAGGTTTGGAGTCAGCTGATTCACTAGAAAACTGGACCACTTTCGTGATGACATGAATCCAAGGGGCAAGCCCCCATGCGACAATTCCAGCCTGAGGAAATGCCCCCGAGCTTCAGGCAGTGTCGCTTGAGTGTCCCTCGAAGAAGAACTCGTTGCCCATGTGATTCATCACCACATCCTCGAATCCGCCACACTGAATCACTGGTTCCTTGTATTACAGTAGGTTCATCCGTGTTGCCAGTACTTTCTGGGATTGGGCTGCTGCAATCAAACCTTCAAACCCCTGCTTTCTGGGTTGCCTCCGCACCGGTGCCGTGGGCTGGAGCCACAAGGCTGACGGTTGCTTTTTCGGTTGCCAACCCCCGGGGGCCAGCGTTGTTTGGGTGGTTCCTCCTCCGGCGGCACGTGTTCAGACCCTGCCAGTGCACGGTAGATCCACCAGGGGCTCCGAACCACGAGGATATACATACCCCGTTCGTGGGCGGCCTGGGTCAAGGCCTTAGAAGGTATAGAGCAAGCAATGAGCAGCGCGGGTCCTGTTTCGCTTGCCATCCACCCTCGAAGCGGGTCCTGTTTTCTGTTCTGTTCTGTTCTTGTCCTTTATTTTCCTTTCTTTTCGTTTTTTTTCTTGTCCTTTCCATTCCTTTCCTTTCCTTTCCTTTCTTCCTTCGGGTTCTCAGCTCGCGACTCGAAGCTTCTCCAAAGTACCCAGCCGACGATCTATCAAAGTGAAGTCGTGTTGTGCGTACTGATGGTAGAAGTTGAACCTGGGTGGCCATCGGTCAGCTGGGTAGATAGACCAAGTCTTGATACTGAAGTGGGATCAAACCAGTCGCAAGTCGAAAATCAAACACGAAGGTCCAGCGCTTGGAGGGTAGCCCATCATGTGCTTTCACACGCTAGGAGGTCACTAGAGAAAACATCTGCATATTATGGCTTGCCCTGTTTTGGTCGTGAGAACTTCCAACTTGGGGGATGATAGCTCATAAGCCATGATTGGGATTGTGTCACTGTAGTACTGTAGACCTGAAGCTGATGCTGTTTTCCTCAGCTCAGCTTCACCAAGCTTCCGTGCCCATTCTGGAAAATCGGTGAAATCCAAATGGCCTCAGGCCATGCGTGCATGAGCCAAGCCGGCCAAGGGAGGTTGCTTTAAGCTCTTTTGGTGAAAAGTTGAAGCTTGCTCCAACGTATGGTGCCAGGCCAAGACCTCTGTCCACAAATTTATGGTTCCCTTCCTTTGAGGCAGCTTCCAAGAATCATTTTGAGAATGTGTCTGCGTGTGGTTTCTTGTCGGTCGCTTATCGCTTCGCCCGTGGCCAGTGGCCTCGTCCGAACGTGGCAAACATCCCATCCTCGCGGGGCCCGCCTGACATCCCAGACCTTTGATGTAGTCAAGCTTTTCTCTGAGGCCCACGAAGTCGCCTCCATGCCTCGTTGGTCAGAGAGTGGGAGGCCATGTTCGGGGTTTTGTGGAGGCAAAAGGACCAGGAGCTCTGTTCCACTGAGCAATGTGTCTCCTTCGGGTCTTGTTTTCAGGGTTTCTGAGTGAATGAACAAAGGAGACCTTTACATCCGACAAACGGCGAGCCTTTGTTAGAGATCCAATTCTTCCAAAAACTGCGGCGAAATACCTTCAAGTGAGGATCAATTAGGGTATACGGTATGGCTGGACCAAGTCGGGGACACCCTTCTACCCCAAAACGAAAAGCTCCAGCCTTCTGGTCATCTGAAATGTCTCTCGGAGCCGTTCTTCTCCATGTTGGTTCACCAACCAAGGCCCAATTGGTCGAACTACCCCCACTATCGACACAGACAGGATGCTTCCAACTGTCCACCGAGCTGTCCACCCGCTCGGAAAAAGGGGGGCGAAGCTGGACGACCTGCGGATGTTTTTGTTTTCCCCAAAAGACACAAGGACATTTCCGCAGGTCGTCCACGGACCACGATGATCGGTGAGTCGGTGGGACGACGCGACCGTTTTCGCCCTCGCGGAAAGCCATCGCACCTGAAGGCCATGTCCCTCACGTCGAAGCCTCCTTCGAGCGCTTCGTTGTTCCTGCACCGAGGAGAAAAGGAGCCGAGTGCTCATAAGTAGGTCCTAGGTGGCTTTTTCCTAGGGGACAAGGCAGCAGCCTCGCGTGAAAAAGTAAAAAAACCTTGCAAGACGGCTAAGACGGCTAAGAAAAGAGGTTCGACTTTAAAGCAGTTCCCTGGATACTGAAACTCCGATGATGCACGCAGACCTGAAGAAGTCGGGGTGTTGACATGAATGATGGCAATGCAGCTCTGCAGGTTTTTCAAACCCCCTCTCCCTCACTATGAGGAATGAGCCTCCTTTTCCTCGCCCTCTTTCAAGCTAATAGTGAGTCTTGATTCAAGGACTCGAGATGAATTCCAACCACTCAATCCTGAAGATTGGGGGGGTATACACAAGTGTTCATGGTACGCACAAACAACTAGTTTGGACGAAGACGCATGTCACCAAAGTCACAAGCGAATAGTTTCCAGGTTTCACCCATTCTCTTGCGAAGGCAGTTCTGCCCATTCCGTGCTCCAACACGTGCCCTGCATTTCCGCTGGTCTGGCACTTGCCTCGGATCCCCGTCAGCAAAACGGTCCTGAGCGAAACACGCGCAAGAAGAGTGAAATGGCTCTGGGAGTCTGGGAAGGGGAAAAAAGGAAAGCTGTGGTCGTTGCATCATTTGGTAAGTGCCTTAGAATGCTCCTGGAGCCCTGTACTTGCAGAATTCTGAAAACAATACACCGGCGTAGACCCAGATAGTTAGGCAGACCTGGCAGAATCCCACGACCTGTTGACATGCGACTGGCTGGAACAAGAATGTACGCAGCCTGCACAGCACCTCCACAGCGCGCACAATCAGCTGACACCAGCGCCGGCGCGCTTTGCCGAAAGCGCGCGCAGCCAGCTCAGCTTATTTGCAGCAAGAACCCCAGAGCTATCCTTATTTTGGGAATAACAACGTATGATCTTGCGCGTATAGGTTTATGCGCTGCGCCCAAACGGCAAAGCCCGCAAGCGTCATTGGCCCAAGGCCAAGCAGTATCCAGCGCCACTAGTGACTTTGTAGCACGCTTGAAGCAACGATCTGCAGAACGATAAGGCCGTGTGATCTTGCACGTGTAAGTTTATACGCACAAAAGTACGCGCACAAACGGCAAAGCCCTTAGGCTTCACTCGCCCAAGGCCAAGCAGTATCCAGCGCGACTATTGTGTGTAGCATGCTGAAACATGCTGAAACAATGGTCGGTTGAGAGCCTGACGTTGCGCATAGAACATTATACGTACAAAAGGATGCGCGCAAACAGTACAGCCCTTGACACAGCTGTCGGCCAAAACAGTACCTGAAGAGTGTAAATACCCCAACCCCACAGCGCTATTGGACAAAGAACGCTCAAGCGACAACACGGTATGATGTTGCGTGCATATGTTCACGCGGCCCATGACTGCTGGCACTTCATTGTCAGAAGCGGCGCTTGGTCGCCCTTCACTGCTGCAAGCGGCGGTTTGTTACCCTTCACTGTCAGAAGCGGCGGTTGTTATCATCACTTCACTGTCAGAAGCAGGCACCAGCACCGAGAGCTCACGGCGCACAGCACCAATATACCCAGCACCCAGCACCAGCGCCCGGCACCCTGTCTCCACCACGTGCACAGCCACCCTGTCTCCACCACGGCACAGCCAGCACCCGGCACCAGGCACCCAGCCAGCTCACAGCACCAGCACCAGCACCTGTCTCGAAAGCGCGCGCAGGAAGCTCATTGTTATTTGAAGTAAGAACCCCCTAGCTTTGCTATCTGGGAAAATTATCCGAAAATAGACCCCCTCACATATGCAAGCTACACCACCAGCACCAGCACCGGCACCGGCACCGGAACCCGGCACCAGCACCAGCAACCTGCCTCCACCACGTGCACAGCCAGCACCCGGCACCGCCACCAGCACCGGCACGCTGTCTCCACCACGCGCACAGCCAGCACCGGGCACCGGCACCCTGTCTCCACCACACGCGCAGCCAGCTCACAGCACCAGCACCACCACCAGCACCCGCACCCAGGCACCCAGCCAGCTCACAGCACTAGCACCAGCACCTGTCTCGAAAGCGCGCGCGGGCAGCTCATTGTTACTTGAAGTAAGAACCCCATAGCCTCGCTATCTAGGAAAAAGATCCGAAAATAGACCCCGTCACATATGAAAGCTACAGCGCCGGGACCCGGCACCACCAGCAACCTGTCTCCACCACGCGCACAGCCAGCTCAAGCTCACAGCACCAGCACCAGCACCAGCGCCGGCACCCGGCACCCGGCACCACCACCAGCACCAGCAACCTGTCTCTACCACGTGCACAGCCAGCTCACATCAGCACCGGCACCCCGGCACCCAGCACCAGCACCAGCAACCCGCCTTCCCCACGTGCACAGCCAGCTCACAGCAGCACCAGCACCAGCACCGGCACCCAGCACCAGTAACCTGTCTGGAAAGCGCGCACGGGCAACTTGTTGTTATTTGAAGTAAGAACCCCATAACTTCGCTATCTGGTGAGAAAAGAAACCATTACACCGGCATAGACCCAGATAGCTAAGCAGAATCCCACGACCTGTTGACATGCGACTGGCTGGAACAAGAATGTACGCAGCCTGCGCAGCCAGAATACGGCACCTCCACAGCGCGCACAATCAGCTGACACCAGCACCAGCACCGACACCCTTTCGAAAGCGCGCGCAGCCAGCTCATTCTTATTTGCAGCAAGAGCCCCATAGCTAGCCCTCGCCACTATGTAGCATGTTTGAAGCAACGATATGCAGAACGATGAGGCCGTATGATCTTGCGCGTATAAGTTTATGCGAACAAAAGTACGCATACAAACGGCAAAGCCCGTAGGCTTCACTCGCCCAAGGCCAAGCAGTATCCAGCACGACTTTTGTGTGTGTAGCATGCTGAAACACGCTGAAACCATGGTCGGTTGAGAGCTTGACGTTGCGCATACAACATTATACGTGCAAAAGTATGCGCGCAAATTCTATATCCTTGACGTAAAAATACCCCACAGCGCTAATAGACAAAGAACGCTCACAGCCCGCACCAGCACCCGGCACCGGCCACGCGCACAGCCAGCTCAAAGCACCCAGCACCAGCAACACAGCCAGCACCAGCACCCGGCACCGGCACCCAGCACCGGCACCCTGCGCGCAGCCAGCTCATTTTCGTTTGAAAAAATAAGAAACACCAGGCGAACAGCCAGCACCCAGCACCGGCGCCCGGCACCGGCACCCGGCACCCTGTCTCCACCACGCGTGGTCTCCACCAAGTGCACAGCCAGCTCACAGCACCAGCACCGGCACCCGGCACCCAGCACCGGAACCCTGTCTCCACCACGCGCACACCCACAACCGCGTGCACAGCCAGCTCACAGCACCAGCACCGGCACCCAGCACCACCACTGGCACCCGGCACCAGCACCAGCAACCTGTCTCCACCACATGCGCAGCCAGCTCACAGCACCAGCACCAGCACCCGGCACCCAGCACCAGCAACCTGCCTCCACCACGTGCACAGCCAGCTCACAGCACCGGCACCCGACACCCAGCACCAGCACCGGCACCAGCAACCTGTCTCCACCACGTGCACAGCCAGCAGCACCAGCACCAGCACCGGCACCCAGCACCAGCAACCTGTCTCGAAAGCGCGCACGGGCAACACATTGTTATTTGAAGTAAGAACCCCATAGCTTCGTATCGGGGGAAAAACAAGGATGTTCTTCTTTGATCTTCTTTGGAAGCCTAAAGGGCTCCAACCCACGGGTTCGGGGAACCCTCACCTCGCTCGGGCGAGCTCCAACCCACGGGTTCGGGGAACCCCTCCTCTCCTTCCGTCGTCCGCTGAGACCCCCGTGCCGTGACGAGTTGGTAAATGGATAAGGCCCTCCAGTCCGCAGGCGATGGGAAGTAGCTATGGCCTCAGTCCGCAGCCGTGGGTGTTTGATTTGCGGAGCAGGAAGTTCGGTGCCAAGCACAACGAAGCTGACACCGGACTGGTGGTTGGTGGTGATTGGTGGTGGAAAACAAACAGAAACAACAAATTGTCAAATTGTACTGGACCAGTTTCTGATTGATGTTGGAACACCCCCAGTGCCTT
Source organism: Durusdinium trenchii (assembly GCA_963970005.1). Taxonomy (NCBI): domain Eukaryota; class Dinophyceae; order Suessiales; family Symbiodiniaceae; genus Durusdinium; species Durusdinium trenchii. Next base: position 204,121 of record CAXAMN010007792.1, on the reverse strand, counting down.
CATCTTCTTCATCTTCCCTATCTTCCCGAAATCATCCCAAATCTATCAAAAACCGCACAAAGCCAACACAGTTCTGCCAGTTAGCCGGGCACAAGGGGTCAAACATGCCGACGCATGTCTCCGACACGCATCACGAGTTATCCGTTCTCCCGTCTCAAGAGGTCTCAAGCCTCACTTGGGCCCTGCGTGGGGAGGAACATCTTCATATCCCCCAAAATCTTCTCAACCTTCTGTGCAAGAGCCATTGAGTCATCGATTTTGGTATAGCTGGGAGCTTTACCAAGGAAGTTTTTTGCTTTACATGTTCAGCACTCTGTGACTGTACAGAGTCTTGAGTCTTGAACCTATAATTACAACCCTGTGTAGGGGCTGCAACTCTGAATTTGAGTGGTTTTATACTCCCAGAACTGATGCCGATGCATTTCAAGAAAGTAAACTACAACCTGGAGGGGTTGAAAGATGAAAGTGGAATCGCCGGACCCCTCTTTCGTTGCGCTTCGCAGCAACCGGACCTCTCCTCTGCAAGCGATGCCGGACCGCGCGGTTGCGCCGCGCGGGCGTTGGCGCGGGGGCTATGTACATGGGCCAACTGGAAGCCGGGATGTCCTTGGCTAGGCAAAGATGTCCTGAGGCGCATCTGCGGCACAAAACGCTGAAATCGAACATCGGCAAATGTACAGGACAAAGAAGCGGGAGTGGTGGTATTCCTTGTATTCTGAATACATGAGAATGCAGGGCATGATCTGATAAATAACGTCCATATCGATCTATGAGTCATGGCACCCCGGCATCCTGAGGTCATGGACGGACGAAAAACCGGGTCCCAAAAACGTCGCGCGGATCGCCTGACACCCAAGATGTTTGGTGGGGACTTGTTGTGAACATGTACCGTACCACCTTCAATTCGTGACCTCCAACTGGAGTGAGACATCACTGACTGCAATGGCAGACCTGTGACCTGATCCTGAGATCTCAAGTTGGGTCACTTTGAAGGTGCATACTCTCGCTCCTTTACGAGCCATGTACTGACTATTTAGGTGCGCTGTGCTGAACAAGCGGGCTTGAGATGTCTGCTTTTGACCAAAACGTGTGACACTCACCTCCCTTTGAGGCGCGTGGCGTGGTTGTTACTCACCCCGAAGCCCCTCACCCATGCAGCTCAGGCGTCTAAAAACTCTTCCACGGCCTCCCAGGTTTCCGTGCAGCTCTCCTCCACCACCACCAAGTTCACCTCAGCGCGGCCACGAAAAACTGTGGCCTCCGGGCGGTGCGAGCAGAAAAAATTGCCTTGGAATATGGTTGCTTGATGGTGCCTGAAATCCTCAGTCAGTGGACAAACGTGGTTGTTTCATGTTGTTTCTTGAAAAAGGAACGATATCAGTGCAAGATGCTCACATACCAAGAGTATCTAAGAGTCTTATATAGAGGGTTCAGATGTCCGTTCCGTTCCACTGCTGTCAAGGCTCCATCTTCCGCGCACCCCAGTGGCAAAGCTTACCTTTCGAAGGCGGCGCAAAAACTGCACAACCTCTTTGGCAGATTTTCTGAAGCTCGGAATGAGAGGAGGTCGACACTAGTTCATACATGTTGATACAGTACTGCTCCCTGGTTCTTGGGATTGGTTCGTGACTGGACGAAAAATAAGCGGACAATGACAAGTGGTGCATGTCGGCTATAGTCATCGTGATGTATTGTTGGATTTAGATACAGATGCAACTGCTTCTGATGTCAGGCAGGAAGACCGGAGCCCTACCACCTTGAAACACCATGACCAATTGGACTGTGAATACACAAGGAAGACACTTCCATGGAGGCCCCGGAAGAAAGAAACATGTGATTTCCCTGTCACGTGCATGGGAAATCGTGAAACATGTTGTTTTCGTGTGGTCGAAAACAATGGACCCCTCTCCCCTGCTGCCAAATCACGTCCATCTTCGCTCAAGGTCCAACCCTCCTTTCGCCAGCTCTCCAACCTCCTCACATGTTTGCAGTTCCTGCGGGCACCAGAACAGCTGGAAGCAGCACACGACTGCAAAAGCCAAAAGCTCTCTTGTCTCTCTCCCACTTTTCCATGGAACAGGACAGAGGGCGTCCCGATGTTTTTTTAGCCAGTTCTAGAGGGGAAAGACTGGTTTTCTCCACGCAGTCATTCTCCTGATTCATGAATGGATACCCCGATTCCGATTCCGATGACTCGGGGGGGTGCTCGGAACGGAAGATCTGCGAGCTATCTGAAGAGTCGTCGGCATGGAATGGAAGGCCAGAGCAACAAGACCTCCTCGTCAGCCCAAGCTCGACATGAAACAAACTCACCGAATCTGGTCGATCAGGTCGTGCCACTGTATGAAGAGACAGTGACGTGACGTGGACCGAACCCATGGTGGAACTGTCTGCGCCCCGGTGGAACTCGTTTGGTGCACTGGTGCACGGTGCACCCCTCTGTCAGGCCCAAGCTCGACCCGCGGCCCTGCCCGGACGTCCGCACGGAGGAACGGACGTCCATCCACTCCTTCGTCTTGGACCCAACACCCTCCCTTCGTCAAAGGCATCTGGCTGCTGGGGTATGAAGGTGTGTGGTGCTATGATTTGCTATGGTATCAATATATAGATCCGGTAGAATCACCACTGGAAGAGGCAGACTATAGAGACATTTCAGGCCAAGCGTGCCAAGCATCTGGATCTGTCCCATTTTCCGCTTCCATTTCTCTGTACAGGGCCCGCTCCACTGCTGGGATCCGGACCCGAGCTACACTAACCTACCAAGCTGGCAAGTCAACCTTTGTGACCCATAGATTCGAAAGAGAAGAACTTGGCAAAGCTTGAGGAACCAAGACAGCTTTGTGTGGTTTCTTGAGAAAACCACAGCTTTCGTAGGGCAAAAAATATCTGCACAAAATCAGATGCTGTTTGGAAAGTAGTAATTACCTGACCGAATGCGTTCTTGATAAGGGCAAGAATCCACATTCAGCTGCCTCATGCCTCCGTCTTTTTGAGATGTCCCGTACTCCGCCTCGCCTACTTAGTCACTCACTGACATCAGTCTTCGGCGACCAACACGTCAGCGCCATACACATCGCTGGCAGGGAGGGAAAACCAGCTCCCACGTCGCACCACGGCCGTCCATCGCCACCGAGTCGCCATCCATCGCCACGCTCAAAGCGCCATCAACTGCTTCTGGATTCTTCGACAGTCGCCCCCCGAGGGCGCGAAGCCCCAGGTCACCACGCCAATGCCCGCGATGGCCGCGAAGGCGCCGTCCGTCGCCTCGATCTGCTGCACGTGCCTGCGACGAACCGAGGAGCAGGCCAGGCGACTCTTCCTCAACGGCGGGGTCGCCTGGACGTCTTGGGGTGGAAAAGGGATTTCTTCGGAGAGACATCGACCGGATCTTGGGGCGACTGTGCTCCAACTCAAGGATCTTTGGAGAACTGAGCCAGGCCAGGCGTCTTGAGGTTTACAGATTGTCCCAGCGGCCCCAGTCATGTTCGCCCAGGTCCTCATGTCCATCCCAACGCGGCGTGACGTATCATTTCTTGTTGCACGTGACTCGTCACCGGCGAACGCCAGAAAGGTCCGAGCAGAGCAAAAGGAAGGTACTTGGAATGGATGTCCTACCCGAAACCAGCTAGTTCTTGGGTGATTGATATGTCCAATGCGATCCATGACTTCTCCAATTGCAAACCTGCAAACCTGCCCCGAAGAGAAGAAAGCAAAAAAACATGGCTAGGCAACGCAGAACGCAAAACTGAACCAACAAGTATATGGCATCACCTGAGAAGGGGGAAACGAAAGCCAGGAGCAAGTACACACGCTAGACCTGAAGGACAAGACCTCTAGCACGTGTTTTGGAAAAAAATACTTTCACATGTTACAGCCGTGAACCAGTAAGTCTAAGTAGAGTGTCACCCAAACATTCAATACACACAAACCAAATAGGGTCGTTGGAGCAGGTGGCTGATACAAAATGATGCACTGGGCCTTTTCACCTTGCATCTTCTGCATCACCAACCCACCAAAAATCACCTCCTTGGCAAAGTAAAAACAAGCAAGCTAATATCCAGCTTCTTCAAAGTTACCTTTTTCGAGTCTCTAAGTGACCTTTGACAGGCCTAAGTGACCTCAAAGGGATGAAAAGGTCACTTTGAAGAACCAGGATGGTTTACTTCCACTTTTCCGCACCTCCCAGACCCCCTAAAGACTCACTTCTTTGGCAAAAAGAACTTCAGCCTAGCCTATCAGCTGGCTTTCGTGATATAAACTTACAAAAACATGCAGAGAGGCTGGAAGACAAATCTCACACATCCCTACCAATCCTGGTCAACTTGCAATCGTCGAAGACTCGCACCGCATTGCCTCTTCATTTGGATAAAACCTCCAAATGCAACCTTCCAAGGAGAATGTTGTACACACCGAGTCTGCGACTCACTACCCCATCCGCGAATAATCTTTCCATGCATCTTCCACAGCAATTATATAGGGACTGCTTACTTGATTTCTTACCCTTTTCCACACTTGACAATGTATACTCTTAAACCTCTCCGGACTCAATACCTCCTTTTCTTCCACCACTTCCCACATTCCTCACCACTTCCCGCATTCCTTGCGTCCACTTCCCCCACCGCGCGCCTCAGCTGGTCCTGAACGTCCCCCGAGTCGCCACCGTAGTCCGCATCGCCCCAGGTCACGACCGAGCCGTCGCTCCGCAAGGCGGCGAAGGCGCCGTTGGAGGCTGCGATGTGCTGCACGTGCCGCAGCTCGGTGCGGACCGCGGCGCTGTCACCACCGGAGTCCTCAAAGACCATCCGTGTCACGTCGAATGGTGTGACGTAGAAGGAGTGGAGAAGGAGTGGAGTCCATTGGGGGGAGTGGATAGGTTTCAGAGCTTTTTGGATCTTTTTGGTGTGTTTCTGATAACTTATTTTTAGGAAAAACGAATCAAGTGATTCAGTTGAAGTTCGGAGTCCATTGGGGTGAACGCTGGGGAAGGCAAACGCCGGACCTACATCTTCTCGGGCCCAGACCGTTCTCTGACCGAGCCACGTTCGGTGTTTTCTCCGAAAGACGACTTGGCAACGATACGACTTCGTGCTTTCAGAAAGGCCTCCCCCACACCTATACCATGAAAAAAGAAGACCAGAACTATACCCCCACATCTCCAAATTAAGAAAACACGTCTCAACACGTCTCCCATTGATTATCGCCTCCGTCTACTCCCCCGTCTACTCCCCCGCGCCCGATGCCCGCGCCCGCGTGCCTGATCGCCCCAGGTGACCACGGTCTCATCCGCCAAGATCGCCGCGAAGGCGTTGGCCGTGGCCGCGATTTGCTGGACCGAACGCAGCTGCGCTTGCACCCGGCTGCTGTCGCCCCCGCGCATGGCGTCACCCCAAGTGACCACACTTCCTGAGATGAGATGGGGAGATGGAACACACACTGAAGCGCAAAGTTGGGAGTTGTGACATGGAGAAAGAAATGAGATACAAATCGGACGTCCACGGAATCATGAGGCACCACGTTTCTTGGGATGTTCTTCTCTTCTCAAAAGAAAATATTACCAACGTACATAGACGTAAACCCGGAACAGTTTTGGGCAGGCGGGCCAATTTGGCAGTCATAGTTTGCTTCTTAACGTTAACTTCCACATATCATGCAATCCGACCACAAAAGCCTATAGAAAGGGAAGGACCATGGATTTTGTCCCGTTTGCTTTTCGGAGTCATTACCTCGTTTTTGGGGGTTTGGCCGCCTTGTTCATGTAAAAGATTGAAAGGCACAGGTCGGGCACCACAAGGCGGACGCAGCAGCCCACTAGGAGACAAATGTGAAGGATTGAAAGGCAGAGGTCGGCAGCCGGACACAGCAAAGCAAGGTGGAGACCCACATAAAAGAATTGAGAACCCCAACAGGAGACTGCTTGAGGAAAGATGATGAACTTGGGGGCCTATCCGTGTGCCAGGACTCCATCTTCCCGTATGGCTGCGAAGGCCCAGGCAGTGGCTTTCAAGCAGGTGACACCTCGCAGCTGCTCCTGCACCTGATGCAGTTCAATGACCATTGGCGAACCGTTCGGGATCATGGGCCCAGTGGCATTGAACTCCGAAAGAAACGCGTTGAACTGAGCGCTTTAACTTGGATATGAGCGCTTGATGACCTTTTCTTCCAAGCCACTGGAAGGGAACCAGTGAAGCTTCGGGGTTCGGTTCTACATCTAAATTCATATTCATCTCAAACGTCTTTGCCGGAGATTTCTTCCCACCAGCCCAAGCTTCCACATCTCCACTATGACTCATCACCCTGTTGGCCATTCTAGCTACTAATTAGCTGGTCCCTTCCCTCGCTGCGCCTGGCTGCTATCGCCGCCCAAGTCTGCATCCCCCCACGTCACGACGGAGCCATCTCGCCGCCGCGCCGCAAAGGCCCAGTTCGAGGCACAAACCTGTTGGACCTCCTGGGCGCAGCAAAGCACGCGAACCCAGGGCGGGTGGGTGTGGCACCTGGAAAAGCACGGCTGAACTTGATTTAAATCTGTTAGAAGGACTGAAACTCGGCACTTGAACGGGTCTCTGGCAGGGCTTGGCATTCAAATGTCCGCCTCATTTTCGGCCACCGCTCTGACCTCTTGCCTCGCACTTTTCACGCTGGCTCTGCTAGGACTCTCTGCACGGGTGTGTCTTCCTTCGGAAGGTTCCGCTCATGGTCAATCCGTACTGCCACCTGACCTTGTAATGAAACCAATTGGGAAACGCTAACGTGATTGGAGGCCCCACAAATCACTTGCAAGACTACTGCAATGTGGGTCGGAAGAACAAAGCTGCCGCGGCCATGAGCTCTGTCATGCTCTGTCTGGGGACATTGCGTCCACGCAACTGGACAGCACTCCTCAATTTTGATTGCCTTGCCACACTGCCAGACTTCTCCTTGTTTGGTTTCTTGTTGCTTTGTGTGGAGCGGCATGCAAATTGGGCACGCCCGGTTGTTGGGACCGGCTCGCGGCAGCAGGCGAATGACATGGAGCAAAACAAGGACCGAAACGACGCCGAAGCAGAGAACCGAAACGCTCACACATGCGGTCCATCACCTTCTGGCCTCACTCGACTCCACCACGAAAAATACAACACTCAACAACAGTACCACCAGTGCACCGAGCGATGAAGATTAGTTGTTTCTCATGCGAACAGTTGGCCACAGTCTGTGTTTTCACTCCTCTTCCTTCAGTTGTGTGCTGTGATTTCTTCCCGCAGGGCTGCAGGAGCTTCTGCTGAACGCCTTTATTACAGTAAATGTTCTTTGTTCAACATCCATGCTCCAGAGAGCTGAAATTCAAAACGCCAAAACGTATTTTATTAATCTCTGGTTCAACTTGAAAAAGCAATGTTCGCTTTGAAACAATATGCACACCTCCCACACCGCCAACATGAAAGCAAGATGGAGCCCACGAACCCGAATGCAAACACGGTCGAAAAGCTATATACATATGTCCAAATGACACTCTTGTAGGACACTCTTGTGGCACACTCTTGTGGGACACTCTTGTAGCATACTCTTGTGGGTCACTCTTGTAGGACACTCTTGTGGAACACTCTTACAGGACACTCTTACAGGACACTCCTGTGGGACACCCTTGTAGGACACTCTTTGGGACACTCTTGTAGGACACTCTCGTGGGACACTCTTGTAGGACACTCTTGTGGGTCACTCTTACACGACACTCTTGTGGGTCACTCTTGTGAGACACTCTAGGACACTCTTGTAGGACACGTTCGTGGGACAATCTTGTGGGACACTCTTGTGGGACACTCTTGTAGGACACTCTTGTGGGACACTCTTGTGGGGCACTCTTGTGGGACACTCTTGTAGGAAACTCTTGTGGGACACTCTTGTAGGACACTCTTGTGGGACACTCTTATAGGACACTCTCGTGGGACACTGTTCTGGGACACTCTTGTAGGACACTCTTGTGGGACACTCTGGCACACTAGAAACATTCCTCCGAGCGTTTCGTACGAGACGTCCTCCAAAAGTCACGCTTCGAGGCTGCAAGACGAGCGTTTCGTACGAAGTCCCGCGTCAAGTCTCCAAAACGAGCGCTTCGTAGGAGACTTCCTCCAAAAGTCTCCAAAGCGAGCGTTTCGTACGAGACTTCCTCCAAAAGTCACGTGTCAAGTCTCCAAAACGAGCGTTTCGTGCGAGACTTCCTCCAAAACTCACATGTCAAAGTCTGCAAAACGAGCATTTCGCACGAGACTTCCTCCAAAAGTCACGTGTCAAGTCTCCAAAACGAGCGTTTCGTACGAGACTTCCTCCAAAACTCACATGTCAAAGTCTGCAAAACGAGCATTTCGCACGAGACTTCCTCCAAAAGTCAAGCGGAAACACCCATCGGAGCACACACATCACGCTGCCTTGCCAAGCAGTTTCGCGAGCCCAGCCCTCCAAACAATACCCGCTCACACGCCAATCCCAATGTGACAGCGACATTCACCTCTACCACAACTCACGACCTCACGATTCCCTGCGCCTGCCACGAATCTTTCCGCATCCACACGTCTAACGCGCACAAAGTACTGCGCCTGCCACGAAATGTCACCTCCGTCACACCTCGCAACCTCACGATTCCCTGCGCCTGCCACGAAAATCGCACTTCCACACCTCAAAATCCGCACAAAGTATACTGCGCCTGCCACGAAAAGCAACAATATCATCTCACGTGAGCTTCAACAAACCACACGTTTGGAATGATTTCCACCGTTCTGAGCACACTCCCATCCACCAAAATCGCCATTTCAGCTGAGACTTGTCACGAAAACAAAGCTTCGATGCCACACCCTGAAACGCAAATCCCAATGGCACGGCCACATCCAACACCCAAAAACACGACTCTCCAAACGCTAATCCCAATGGAACTGCGTAGTAAACTGCGGATCTCACAAAACGCTGCGCCTGCGCAGTGAAATCATCCAGCACACTTCAACCTCTTACATTTCCACACGATTCCTCGCTATTTCACACGAATCTGACACGTCACGTTTTCATCCGAAACCCTCTCCAAAAGCTTCCCTCAATGGCAGCGCCTTAGCGCTCTACTGCGAACACCTGCGAACGATTGCGAACGGTTGCGAACGGTTGCGGACGGTTGCGGACGGTTGCGAACATAGAAACAACGGGTCGCGAACAAGGCCCTACCCCCAGACCCCCAGAGTTAAACGAGAACCCTTCGCTACGCATTCGGGAAAAATATCAGCCACCTCTTCTGAAAAACGGGTGGAAATACAAATGCTTGTCAATACAGAAAGCCCAAATAGAGGTGGAGGCTTAATTTTCCAAATTCACCCTAGCTTGTATGAACACAACCCTGCAGGGCAAATGGCTAGAGTCACATTGTTACATGCCAAATTATATGTTTAGTAGACTTAAGTCTTAAGTGTTCCCTTCAATCATAGCAAACCGTTGGAAATTATTTGCTTGGTGCATGTGTTTCTTTTTGTGTTTTGCTGTCATGATTTGAAATCACATATATATATATATCGGTTGTTTGTAATTTTATCACTGGATTTTTGGTGGCATATTTGAGATTCACATTTCACATGTTTAAAATGTGTTTTTAGACTTGTGTTTTGGTGACCTATTGTTGAAACCACATGTGCTTTAAGTATGTCTTTTTTACATCTGTGTTTTGGTGAAACTCACATGTTGTTCAGACTTTTTTTTGCACTTGTGTTTTGGTGACCTATTTATGACGTCACATGTTTAATATATTCACAACAAACAATGTGTGTTGCGAAACCTCACTTTTTTCATAAGGCTGGACATCATGACAGGTGTGGTGAGGTCGACGACGCCGAAAGGAATGAGTGAGTGGGATTCCCTCGATGTGGTTTCAATGCTCTCTGCAAGACCGTCTGTGTGTTGTGAAGGAATCCATGAACCCGACTGACACAGGATGAAAAAAAAGTAAAAACTCAATCTCCAATTTCGGGAAACTGGGAAATAAGGAAAGTTTGGGGGAATGCTTGAACTTACTTTGGACCACTTCGGCCAAAGTAGTCCGAGTGTTGCTTCCAGAAGGGCGGCCCGGAAGATTGGATGCACGCTGAACTATGACATCTGTGAAACATATCCATTGAACATCCATCACACTTGGTCTGAAACTGCAAGCTCAGTCAGTATCAGAGGGCTTTGCTGATCCAGGTCACAAGAAAAAGCAGTTGCATGCAGTTACTACTGGTCCTGTTTTATCTCATGTCTACCTGGTCTACCTATCTTTGGGGGTCCAAGCTGTCGCCTCTCTTTCTTACCCCCGTTCCACCATTTCACCAGCTGAGCCCGACAACCCGAAGAACGCCCGACAAAAAAAACTGCCGCTAGCGCTGACCGCCGGTGCGCTCGTCAGGCCTTGAGCTGATGTTGCACCGCGCTGGCATCGCCTCCCATGGATTGAGGCCCCCAGCAAAGCACTTGCCCATCGGCCCGTAGAGCAGCGAAGGCCGCCGCCGAGGCCTTGAGTCGATGGGTGACATGGGGGTCCTGTCTGTGTGAGAAGGATCCCTCAAACTCCGACCACTTGGTTTTGTATGTATACAACCTTCCTCTGTAGATAGAATATGAACCAATCCGAAAACATGTCCAGTTTCCCTTTCTTGTTTGGACTTCACACATTCTATCTACGCCAGGATGACTATATATAATATACTACAATCATATTATATAGTCGAGTTTTTCTCTTTCACGGGGTCATTGAGGGTCTTCCTATTTCAGTTCAATACCATGAGTTGATTAGACAGACGCATTTGGTTTCCGAGGATTTTGGCAATGAAACGTGTCACCAGGTGGCAGATGGTTCGGGGCAAGGCTGAATACTATTGACATCTGAAATGGGGAGGTGTTTGACATCAGCAAACAGGAACATACCCCCAAAAAATGAAAAGAACTATGTTCAACAAACTCAAGGTGTGTGATGACTTTGGGTAGCTGCTAGCTCCCTGGAGCCATCAAGGAATCCATCACAGGAGCACCTGCCCTGCCGACAGAGCTAGCATTCTACAGTCGCGCTTCATAGAAGCTGGGGGACTTTGCCATGGAGCCGAGGGCCCAGAAAACCGCCAGTTGGAGCTCTGACTGGAAGATCCCGCCAGTTGGGGCTCCCTCCACACCCAGTTTCCTTTTGAGAAAAGTGGTCTCGAGAAACGGGTGTCCACCTCCATGTGTGTTTGCACCGTCACCCGGAACCGGAACTTCCAGTTCACCAAGGCTGACACCGCGTGCATAGACAAAAAAAAACAACGCCACCACGCGACGTGAAAAGCGGACTGCCTCAAGGTGCTCCACATCATGTAGCTGATCTTCGATGCCGTTCAGGTCACCCGCCCAGCCCCAAGACACCACACCGCCGTCCTCCTAGGCGGCACCGAGGTTGGCCGTGACGAACCATGGAGAGGCCAATGATGTTGCAAACCGGAGGTCTGCGAGAGTTCTGTGGTTGCAAAGGATTGGAGGTGGATGTTCTAAAGATCTGGGTCGATTGAAGGAAGGGCTTCAATGGACTTGGTTGTTTGCCATTTTTGAGGTGGCTCGAGCCTGCTGGTTTTATCATGTTATCTTGTGCTAGTTGCTAACTGTTTGTCTCTGATGTTCCTTTTCGAAGCCTGCAGCCATGAGTTGTAGGGTTCCATTGTCCTCACTAAGTGAGATGCCTAAATTGAAAGCAAAAAGGATGACATCAGAATCCATAGGCTTCGACGAGATGCAAGTATTGCGGCAAAACCTCGCTCGGAGGACTGAATCTGCTTGACATTGCGCAGAATGTCCTCAGATTCTTATTCAAGTGGCTTTATCAAGCTCAGATCATTCATTAAAATAGCCTGTGCTTCTAGAGTCGTGCTTCGGCATCTGCTTTTGCTACAAGTGGTCAGACTCCAAAAATAGTTGCTAGTTGATGGAACTTCCAATAGCTTGAGCATCCCTTCGCTTCTTTCCTCCAGGGAGCTTGAACCTCTTCAGAAGAACCACCCAGACTAGCTTCGCCCCAGGCGACCTTGGCAAACTCTCAGAATTTCCGGTGGGGCGGCGGCTGGGGCACTATGCAGCGCTGCTTATATAATAATGCTTATATAACTTTCAAGCCCTGCCCGGCCATGAGGGTATCTGGAAATGAGAACACTTGTGATCTGTGGATATGATATTTGCCATACCAACCAACAATCGTTGCGGGGTGTTCTCCTTGCTTGAAAGCACAGCTGCTACGGCGCGCCCATTGTCTAGCTGAATGACTCACCCATCTGCTCTCCCGCGAAGGCCCCGGGGCCTCCCTCCCGCGACTGCTCGACCGCGCGACTGCTCGACCGCGCCGTCGACCGCGACGACGACAGACCCAGGCGCCACGCGGCCGTCGGCGCGCAGGGCTGCCCTCGCACCACTGGAGGCCTTGACCTGCAACACGTTCCGCAGCAAACCACGCACGTCCGAGCCTCGAGACATGGGAGGTGCAGGCATTGGGGTAGGGCAGCCATTGAAACTAGATTGCGGAGTAGGATGTGAGACTATGAGCCTTGACCCACATATATTGGTTTAAATAGCTGAAGTTATACGACTAGTCTCTGGGGTCTCCCTGGTTTTGGCCGCGGGTCCCGGCACCTGAGACTCGCACACACTCGGGGGTGGGGGGTGGGCTTGGCATGATCGGTCAATAGCCACAAAATCACAGCTTGCATTGAAGGCTTGCATCTGTGCACAAAACCTATCCTGCTGTTGCGCACGTGCGCACGTGTTCTTCGTTGCTACTTCTAAAACGTTCCAGTCGAGCGAGGTTTGGGATCAGATGCAAAACGTTGCGGGTGGTTTTTGGAAATTGGCATCTTCACTGCGGCATTCTGAGGCAATCTCCTTAATTCATGAATACACGTTGCCGCACGCAACCACGTCTCTCTTGTGTCTGTCTCTTCGCTTGGAAGGAAGGTCGGTCCGTCGCCACCTCGGCTCCCCGGTCTCCGCCCAGGTGCTATCGCCCCCGCAGCCCGGGTGGCCCCAGGTGAGCACCGTGCCCTTCCGATCGATCAGGGCAAAGGCTTTGGCCCATCGCCCTGGACACCGCGGAGCGATGCGGTGGGGGAGGGCGTTGAGGTGAGGGTGTTGGCGCGGTGAGTGAGTGCAAGCGTGGGGATGCATGCCAGGAATCATCCGAAGGATGAGGATCGGTGAGTGAGGATTTGCGGAGGGATTCTGTTGGATGGCCCTCAAGTTGATGTCACTCACACCCAAAGGGCGATTCTTCTTGAGCATTCTTGAGCCACATCCAAAATGAAATACCGTACTTAAATGGTCCCACGAAGCAAAGATCCATTGAGAGCTGTCTGGGTTTCATCTCACGTTCTTGGTTGAGAACCGGGTGTTGGCGGCCAGGAGCAATCGACTCATAGACGGGTACACCTGCAAGCCAACATCTGGATGTGCGCACCTGTGGTTCTTCCAGAAATAAGTGTCCGCATTTAAACGGTTTGCAAGAACTACAAACGTGTCCAAAAACCACACAAAAGTGGAAAGCTCAAGTAGATCATCTTCATCTTCCCCTACCTGGCTGGTGAATTTCCTCATGACCGGGGAAAGAAGAAAAAGGATCAAACGGCGTCCGAGGACCCGGGCTTCCGCGGCTTCCGGATCGATTGGTCGGGACGAATCACCGCCTGCTGCCAGCTTGGGCGCTTGCACCAAAGCAGAAACCATGTCGCCATCGTTCCTCGGCTGTGCGCAGAGTCCGCGACGATGTCGGTAGCTGCTGATGGTCCGCTGCGACTCACACGACTGACATGAGAAGCCTAAGACCTAAGATATGGGCAACACCGTTTTTGAGCGCAAATGTTCACCGATTGATGCTAATTATACAATGCAATACCACAGAATAGTGGAACAAAAAGGAACAAAACCCTACAAAACCTGATCGTTCCCTTAAACTGCTCAAGCGGTGCTGCTTCACCGTTCCAAAAAACGGAACGAATCCCATCCCATGGGATGTGGGGCATGCTTGGTCTGGCAGGGGATGTGGGCTTAGCTTTTGTCCGATGCATCCGAGTATCAGCCCGACATCCTGCAGCGTTTTGCGGATCTCCAAGCACCTCAGTGGTGCCAGGCAACCACGCCATACCACCCAGCCAGCAGAACCGAGGACCGAGGGAGGAGGTCTCATGGTGACGTCAAAAAGCCTGCTTGACGTCAATCAGTCGAGACGTCAACAACATCCAGCAGTCGACCTGTCCACAGACATCAAGCTAGAGACTCTCCGTCCAGTGTCAGCCGGAGAAAGTACAAGTTGAAGTGCTTCTGCGCCGCTGCTTTCAGCTCACCTCAGCGAAGCACGGCTTCGCACGGCCGTTGAAGACGTTCCTTTTTCCACCGACCGGAGTGACGAGGGTTCGTTCATCCACGGCCTCTGCAGGAGCTCTTGGTGGCAAAATGCTGCAAAAATTCGCGTCAGGTTGAAACGATTCAGTCAAAAAAAAAGCAAAAAAATAGCTCTGAATCAAAAGAATAGCCAGCAAAATAACAACAATGCCCATCCACAATGAAAAAGGATGTCGCTGTCGCCGTGTCTTTGGTGATTCTTCCAGACCTCTTGATGGACCCTTAAAAAAGGGCACGTTCGGCAGGCGTCCACAAGACCAAATCTCAAGACTTTGGATCATTTTGAGAGTCCAACGTGTACAGAAAGGTATCTACTCTTGAGCTGCCAATTCGTTCTCGGGGTGCACAAGATTGAAACAATGAAACTGAACTAAAGATCTATGCAAGTCACTAACCGTGGCGTCTGGTGGCAGCGACAGCGATGCACACTGTCCGCTTGGCAGATAGACATCGATCCTCATGTGCCTAGACCAGAACATGCTGCCTTGACCTGTGCAGAATCTGCTACTGTATCTCCTGAAAGCCAGGGGTCACCAGGCTCTTTTGTCAAACCAACAGCCAGGTAGGAATTGGTCCCAAAAATCAGACCAGGACTGGGCAGAAACGAGGAGCCTTGACGCTTGAATTGAGTTTCTTGCATCGAAATCGGAAAAAAGAGAAAACAGCTTAGTATAAGTCCCACAAGTTGGAAAAGATGATGGACTGCGTGCGCTTCGTATGATACGATGAGTCCCAGGTCCCACGGGTCCCACCATCGGATCTTGTGCACTGACCTTCAACGTGTTGCTCGTGACTTCCTTGGAGTTCTCGTTCGATGCCACAGAGCAGTTCGGCCTCTCATGTTTGAAATCTATTGGACACGTCTCTGATGCTCGAACCAGAACTGCGAGCGTAAGCCTTGCCACTGTGCCAAACACCACGACCGACCAACATCACGTCCTCCGACCAGGTGGGGGGGGTCCGAAGAACACAGGTCTCCAACTAGCAAGAAACCCCAAAAAAGGGTCTCCACCTTGCCAACTGGGGGTCATAGTCTCATAAATCAAGAGCCTTTTGTTGAACCAAAGCTCCAAGGAACCTGGTACACGGTTTTGTAAATCCAGCCCTCCTGGAGCTGAAAAATGGAGCAACGAGCAGCGGAATCTGCCACAATGACCGTCCTCACTTTGATGCTGTCCGTTTCTCTGAGCTCCTGCCATTCAGCGCAGCGAGCGGAATAGGCCCCGAGGGTCGATCCAGATTATTTGTTCTCCTAGTAGCGTCCTGGTTCCTGGTAGTTAGGCCAGGAGGTCCCTAGTAGCATCCTTGCTCCTAGCCAAATGCAGCGGCCAATACATGGGGCGAAAGGAACTTCATGCGGATGAACGTTCAGTGGTTGGAAGGTCCTCACGTCCTTCACCTGAAGAAGCTAACCAAATAAAGCAAAGTGGGTGTCAGGACGAACCAATTCGGGTCCTGATTGGCAAAACTTTGGCCATTCACTCGCTGAATCTCAAGTTCGTGTGTGCACTCCTTGGACCACAAATGTGAAGAAAGCAAATGTCACGGAGATCGACCGAGACATCAAAAGCAAAGGCAACGGTTCATGTGATCCCGGACCGGCCATGTGATGACATGCAGAACCGTGCCCCACAGCGGCTCTAACTGTTCGACTTGGAGGTTGGCACTTCCAGTTCAAGGTCGGAACACTATATGACTTCCAAGATTGGATGAAGGAAATCTAACATTGCTTCAGCCATTCAACATCAAGGTGCCTCATGCTGCTGGAAGAAGATCTCTCGGGGGAAGATCTGGTACCCCGCTTCTTTCCACTTCCTGGGACAGTCGCGCTTTGGACGAGGCCCAAGCGTGGGAGACAGTCGCCCTTCTGTGAAGCTCAACAAAGAAGTCCAAATGGTGGTTCCCTGAGTCTTCATCCTAATGTCCAGTAGCATCGGCCAGCTTTCCAAATGCCCCACTCATGCTTTAGTCGCACATCACGTTTGCGTGCAAAAGGCAAAAACGTGCTTGACTCCTCTTGATGCTTTCCCCTAGGGCCCTAGAAACCAGCGACCTCTTCTTCAGTCCAGCATTCCTGTCCTTATGACTTTCTTGCCCATCTAAGTCTGTTTGTTTGCTTCCCCGGCGTCCCCCACGTCCAACGAAGACTCCGAAACCGCCCGAGGCTCCGAAACTCTCGGCACTCGAACTCCACGGTGAGCAGCGTCGAGTTCCAAAGCTGAAGATCGCCGCCTCGGAAGCTAACGCACTCAACGTGGGCCAAAGAGACCCAACGAGGATGATCAGTTGAGGGAGGTGTTTTTCGAGGTGAAAAGGGGAAAAGAGTCGTTCTTTTTTTTGGTGCGTGTTTTGATGGAGGGCGCCGTGTTTTTTTGTGTGCTTATTTAATGGGTCCACTCTTGGACAATGACTCTGTGTTTACTGCTGCTGAAAGGGGAAGCTCTTACAGCCCAAAGGGAACGTGGAGATATCCTGATCTCGCATGCCACTGGCCCAAAGGCACGGCGCAGTCACATGCTGCACCGCTACAGCCGTGAGTAGCTGCAGGTAACTGCAGGTAGTGCCCCACACCCGTTTCTACAGACGTAGTTATAGATCGCACACTAGAAGAGTTACGTACGTTGCTTCGAGCTATCCCACAGGCCCCAATGCACTGGTGGCTGTGTTTAAAAAATGAGAAAGCAAATGAATGTGTAACAATCACCAGCTGCGCCCCACGGACAGCGCGTTGTCCGCCAGTGGCGCCGTGTTGTCCGCCGACCGAAATATGACGTCTACGTGCGCACGGTGCGCCACGTGCCATGTGGAGCGAGTCTCGCCATGCGCTTGCCAAACGCTGCAGACATCGGTGTGAAAACAAGTTTAAATTCTTGGTCGCAACCATTGCAATGTTGAAAGGGGCTGCATGCCGCACACAAACGCTACACAATTCAGGAAGGGAATGAACATGAATGAACAACTGCTATATCAAACAAGTGCACCATCGGGGCTGTTGCTGAAGCTCATACAGATGCTGTTTTGCGGCATGGGGTTTCCGTATACTTGTGATGCTCGGAATGGTCTGCGTGGCAGACCACCCTCGATGAGACACATCGACGTGTGGTCAGTGCTGGGTTCTGGTGGGGCAGTGCCAAACAGCGGGTGTATGGCGCGGAAGCCAGAAGGTCAGGATTGGGTGGGTTGTCTAGCTAAAATCTAAGTACCCAACTCCTGTCAAGTGAGAAAACAAATAACTTCCAGGTCCCCACAAAATCAGCTTGAATCTCCTCAAAGGCATCAGCAACCTTGGAATGAGAACCCTTCTCCCGTTCTTTTTGGTTCAACGCCGTTCCTCACCGGTACAAACGGCGGCCACACACCGACTCCTTCGCCCCATTCCCTATGGTGCCGGCAAGCCTGCCAGCAGTGTGCGGTTGGCACGCTCCACGCTGTGAAAGAGGAGGCCATCGTAAAGGAGCATGAAAGTGGTCGCCTCTTCTCTCGGCAGAATATGACCTGGCTGCGCTTTTTGAGGCGATGCAAGAAAGACGGTTCCCACCTGGACTCAGCCAAATGAAACCTCAGACAGACCCTGGAGTGAGAGAAGTTCCCTCGTAAAATCCAGGTATGCTCCGTTTCCCATGAGAGAAGCTCTCGACCACTAATTATATATATGTATATCCAGTGGTCCAGTAGTACACAAACAGTCTAGAAATACTAGGAGATTGGCCCTAAAAATACTCATCAAACACCCCGAGAAATCAAACCAAACGCACTGGCGGACAGGGGCACCTCAAATACCAGAGGTCCCTTTTTTGCAAAAAAGGGAGAGAGAGAGAGAGACAGAGAGAGAGAGAGAGAGTGAGAGAGTATAGATTGATGAGGCTAAGAGAACGAAAACATGCCCTTCTCTGTGGTCTTTCCACTCATTCTTCCCTGTCCTTGCTGCCACCACGTTCCCAAGACTTGAACCGCTGGTTCCCGGGAACCGCTAGCGTTCCCACGTTCGGAACCAAGTCGCGAAGAGCCCTGAAGGTCTCCGGCCGACATAAGGATGCCAACGTCCAGGCCGTTTCTCCCCGCAGGTCATGGAGGGAAGTTCCACTTCCTGCCCCGTGATCCTGGTGATCAGACGTGTCCGACGTGTCTGTCTCCGCCTCCGAAGCGAATGGACGGATGGAAGGGAAACCTCACAGAGACTGGTGTGGACGGAGGTCAGGATGCCGGGTCCGGTGGGATGGGGGGATCTGCTTTGAAGTGCAGCAGGCCGTCCCTTTTCATTCCACTAGTTTGGAACAATGACCCTTGACCTTCTGCCAAATATGATCCCTTTCAGAGCGCTTGCAAAACCCAATTCCAATGCATTCCAAGCACCAAGAGGGTCTCCACGCTTGGCACACAGCCATTTCTCACTGCCTGAAGAAGAGACTGTCAAGGTACAGCAGCATTTTATTGCAACAGCTCACAACTGGAATGTCGTAGGGCAAAGAAAACAAATGGTTGTTGGCAACATGTATATACGATTGTAAATGCAACTAGGGAACACTAGGGGTATGTTATGTTGAAACTGCACCAGCCCATGGCACTTGTCACAGCTTGCTGAGTCAATCACATCAACTGAGGATGAGACAAGCATCAGTGCAGTGCCTCAGGTGTGAGCATGTCAGTTTGTTCAGTGCCTTTGGTCATTTCTCTCCTTAGGTTGTTCCATCGTCGTTCGATGCATTGAGCACTGTGAATTGTGTAGGAGCAAGGGCATCGCTATGAACGGGGCGCTCCTGGCCTTACTAGGAGCGATAGGACGCTACGAACGGGGCTCCTGGCATCGCTACTAGGAACAGGGACGCTCCGTTCGGGAGTGAACGAGGTTTTTTGGGTGTTTCGATTGAGCCCCAGCTCGACTCCCTCGCAGGTGCAGACCGAGCGGGGAAGCTCCCGGCACCAGGTAGATCGTTTAGTAGGTGCCCAGTCTTGACTGGTCTATCGATTTTGGACTCTACAAAAGTGTTCCACTGTTCTACAAGTTAGCATACAAGCCCTGCTGTTGGCTCCGCTGGAAGAAGAGTCTGGCAGAACAATCTGTCGGAGTCGATTGGGCCAACTGGATCAGCGTGGCTGTTCCCCCACCAAGGCGACAGGTCACACCGGCGACAGGGACCGACATGGAGCGACACCAGCCACGATTTCGTGCAACAGAAGCGCTTCCATCTACATTCTGCGCATTGATCTCCACTCTTGACCTCCAGTGAGACGCCATTGACTCTCTCAGGCCATTGACTCTTGATGCCCCTTGCCTCTGCATCTCATAAATGTATACTGTATACACATGATATAGTCTTGACATGTGTTTTATGTCGAAAGGAATCCACGGCAAGGTCCAGAAGTCTTGTCATGTCTTAAACAACAGTCGAGATCTGAGTTGACTACGTGGTCGTGGCCGATATGGTCGAGTCGGAGGGGCCCGATGGTCGAGCGTCGAGCGAAATTTCCAGAATCGGATGACCCTGAAGAACATGTGGACGTTCTGTTCCCAAACAACATATACCAGTTCGAAAAGCTTCCAGGACCATCTGGACTGGTCGCATGAAACCTCCAGCTCTGAGTCGCCTCGGCACGGAACTCAGCAGCAGCTCCAGGCAAGCGTGGGCCGTCAAGCCCTTTTGGCTTCCTCATCGTTCGGGCATGACGGTAGTTGGTTTGGGTTCAGGGGCGAACTCATGGGCGAACTCACCTTCTTGTCCGCAGCGAAGCGTTAAAAGCGAAGGGGATTGCTGAGAAACCAGGAAAACACGGATGGTCTTTAGTTTTTGCATGTTCACCAGTATCAGCTCAAGCAACGTCCATGAACGGCTATGGCATGCTACGGTGCCAAAAAGGTCGGTCAATGGATTTGCACCAGCTCGATCTGGCTCGCCCCATGGTACAATCAGCTGTGGGTGGGCAGTCCTCGTTCGGCCAGCCGCATAAGGACCTGAGACATTGAGATTCATCTGAGCATGGCTCCAGAATAGGGATCCGTTCCCAAGAAAACTTGTGAATTGGAAGGAACATGAAGGAACGAGGACAATCTCCATTCCTCCACTCTCAAGGTCTTTAACAAAAGAGCCCAAAACACCAAGAACCCTGCCCAAAACCCGAACCGCCAGCGCCACCGTTCAGCCCAAACCCAACGCCGCCGTGCGTTCGGCCCAACGGAGACCGGCTCCCGGCGGCCGCGCGACGGTGAAGCCCTGCACGTCGCGTTGCTGGAGATTCGGCGAGAGGGGCAGCAGCTGCTCGAAGGTCTGGCGATGAGAGCGGCACTCGGAGAGAGAGAGAGAGAGAGAGATAGAGAGAGAGGACGTCTTCGCGCAACTTCGACATACTCGTTTGACCGTTTGACCCCACCCCACCTGGGGAATCATGATAATTACATAACATGACTGAACATTAGCAGTAAAACTGGTATAATGAGTCAAATTCGGACTCTCAGGTCTCGTAGGCTCCCTTCAGCGTCGTCTTTTGAGGGAATTTGAGGGACATGTTTGTAAATCCAAGGAACTGCGGAAGCGAATTCGTGGCACCCGGAGCCCAAGAACCGCCGTTCGTTGGCGCACGGAAAGAACTGGTCCAAATGGCCTTGGAATCCTCGAAATGGGTAGGTTTGGTAGGTTTGTCCCCTTGTTCCTCCCTCTTTGGCCGATCTTTTTGATCCTCTTGATCCTCCAAAACCAAACCCCAAACCCCAAAAAGTCTCTCGCACCCTCGCCACCGAGCCCTTGCACCTCGACCGAGCCACTGTGCGCTGCTAGCATCAGTGCCGTGCATCCACTGCTGTCTTGGCGATCCTCGGTCAACGCAGGGCCGGCAGGGGTTTGTTCTTGCTCGGTGGCACCAACGGCCAAGAGCTTAAGGCCTTTGCTACAGAAACAAAGGAATGTCCGAATCAGAAACATGAATAACTAAGAGATCTAAGAGTCTAAGAGCTATGTCTAGTCCACACAAGCTCAAACTATCTCAAACGAAGCAAAAACCAAGAACTCTGGCTGCCTTGTATCCAGGGGCGACATGATCGTTTCAGAGCCTGAATGTTTTGACAAACCACTCATCACACCCAGAAAAACTCCAATCCCCTGCAAGTGAGAGAAGCGCTGAACAAGGGATCACGGAAAGCTACAATAGAGGCATACTGGAGCCATCTCTACCACAAGTGCTTATTGGAGACCTCCTTCCACGGTCGTCCACTGCTCCAGTCCAGCGTCAACTTCACCAGAAGCCAGCAAGCAGCGAACCACCTGCAGCAGAACCCCAGGACATCATCAGGCCGAGCGAAACCAGACCACACTGGCTTTGACCAGTTGAGCAATATAAAACGCATGGGTTTGTTTGTGAGAAAAGGAGACGAGCAAACCCCACACCCAGCAACACTTGTGAAGGTGGATCAAGAACCCTGTGAAAAGTGTGATGACTGTTTCGGCACTGTTGAGTGCGGGAATCTTGGGAATACAACAACAACCCAGCTGATGAAATACCCAACTTTAGCATCAACAAGCTGAAAAACGAGTAGTGTTGCTTTCAGCATTCTGACCAACTCACACTGTTTAGGGTCTCCATAGTCATTCTCTTGGATTCACAAGGACCCAGGTCCCTGCCCAGGCGTTCTAGAGTGGGTTTTGACAATATTGCCTGCTACATGCGGGACACCACAATGATGACAATTGGTGGGAAAACAGCATCAAACTGTGGTTTGGGGCAAATGGGCAAGGGTGATTGTTTCTTGAAGTGTTTGTGTGAGTTTCCTGCATGCCCAAAACATGCTGGAAGATGCTCCAGGTACCCATTTTCAGTCGGGACACCGCCATCGGCGCCAGCGCCCCAACGTCGCTGCAAAAAACAAATGTTAAAACCATAAATAAGTTTAAAAAAATACATTTGTTATATATATATATATATTATATATTTCCTAACTAGGGCTAGGGCTGTCGAGGGGTTTCCCTCGCCCTCACCCACCCCCCCGTGGGAGCGCTAAACCCCGTGGCCTCGGAGGCTCCCAAGTTCGCGGCTTCCATCAGCGCAGTGCGGCCGGTGCGGTTCACCGCATGCGGCTCCTCTTCAGCGGCGGCGAGAGGTTGGAGTTCTCGTAGGCCACAGGGATGGTTCGAACTCCATACAAGCAAGGAACATAAGTTGAACATAAGGGAACCTGCCCCATCTGAAGTGGTGCCTGATCCCTTGCTTCATTGATTCAAGATGTATAAGAAGTACTGTGGGTGGATGAGCTTTTCTGCACCAGTGTGCCTCAAAACCCTTGCGAATGGGTGTTTCGATGGTTTTGTTGTCAACTGTCCCATCTACCAGGGAATCAACAAGTGCTGCTTTCACACGATCCAAGTTGCACTCGTTGCGGCATGTTCTGCAAATGCAGTGTTGGGGGGATATCTTGGGTGTTGTAAGGAGTCTCTCTTTCTCTCTACACTAAACTAAGTGCATTCCCACGGGAAGTGCTCCGTTGGCAACTGGGCCCGAAAAGCCTCAAAAGCCAGACAGCGCGAACTCGTCCTTGCCACTTCCCACTCTGTACCACTGCTCAGGCGGTACCACTGCACGCCGCGTGTAGCCATCCGCTCTTCCAGCCAAACTTCTGTGGTCAATCCGCTGGTCTCATGCTTTCTGCTTGGACTCGGACCTGTGAGAGTTTGCCAGATGCTTCTTTTCAACGCTCGCCAGGAAAAAACTTGATACAGAAACCACAGGGTCTGAAGGTGGGAGCTTGCTGCAAGGTTTCAGTCGGTGAAGTTGAAGAAGTCCGGGCAATTTCCTGAAGACTCCCTGGGACGGAGTGGAACGCTGCACTCGGTGGTCCACCGGATGAGAGGCAGACTCTCTAAGGACCGAGAGGACCGACAACCGCACGAGCATAGCCTGGCTGAGCCTTCGCCTGTCGGGACGCCCAAGAAGGGACCTCTCGGTGTCGGTGTCGAGGTCGCGAATGTCTGCCACCTGTGAGATCCGAGTAGGAGCCCTGAAACCGTGAGCCTGTCGTTGTCCGCATGGAGGTCGTGGCTACACGCCGGACTGGACCGACTGGCCCTCCCTAGCGACGGGACACCGTCAAGAACCTCAGATAAAAGAGATGATAAGAGAGCCAAGATAAGGTTTCAGCTTCGGAGACAGAGACGTTGAGACATCGAGTGTTGTGCAAAAGTGCAGTGAAGACATGATCAACCATATTATATGTGCATATATATATATATATGCTACAGTACGAACGAGCATGTGTCAATGTGCTTTTTGTGAAACGATGAAGTGAGATGAGCAAAAAAAAGGCGGTCACAGATACAAAAAATGACTGCCACGATGATCGGGCCAAAAACGGACAGGTGGTGCCCCACCTCCGAGACCCCTGCGCGGCGAAACCCGGTCTCGGCGAAACGGCCCCAACTCCGTCCGTGTCGGGATGGGACAGGAGGAGCTGCACCAGCTCCAAGGATCCTCGCTTGGCCGCCAAGAGCAAAGGCGTCTCACCGTCTTGACCTCGAAGATCCACCTTTACCCTGCGAGGTTCTTCGAGGACGGCATGGCACGGACGGTTGTTCGGACTCTTTTAGTGGGGGACAGATCTCCCTGCATGTTCCTAGTAAACATATCCCCGTTGGTATTTCAAGGAGAACCTGTGCAAGGGATTTTCTAGGTTGAAAAAAAGGGAATCCAAGGTGGACCACAAACAAAACTAGAAAATGCAAGGGGCTACAAACCTGCTCTAGAAAATGAAGGGAGTAGAAATATAACATCCCCCAAGATAGGGCTCTAGAAAATGCCTGACACAGGTTCACCCGCAAAATGCTGAGCAATGCAAAAAGGTCACAGAATGTCATTTTCTAGAGACTCACAAACATATTCACATATTCAGACTACCACATCACAAAGCTCGCAAACAAGCCGTGTCTCATTCTCTAGAAATGTCCCATTGATTCATGATTCAATGATAATGCCAAAAGAATCTTCTAGAAAATGCCCAACGGCATCAATGTTCCACTTGAAAATGGTATCTTCTAAAGAATGGCCAGGGACCCTACAATATTAGGAAACTTAGTTCTCTAGAAAATGCACACATGTTCTTTTGCACAAAGCTCGGAAATCCAGAAAATGAAAAAGAAAGAACAATGTTGAATGATCAACCAATGCCAATGCCATCATCTGAGTGCCTCTCAGCTATTGCTCTGTCTCGTTGTGTCGTTGTGTCGCACTTGGGGGGCGGCCTCCACTTCGAACAAACATCTCAAACAAGGGCGGCCTCCACGACATCTGCATGGTCCAACCTCTCCCTCCACGACCAACCTCTCCCTCCATCCAACCTCTCAGACCGGAGGAGTTCCACGACCACCTGCGTGTGATCGAAGGATGCCGCCACCAGCAAGGCCGTCCGGCCCGCGTGATTCGTCAAGTTGGGATCCAAGCGCTCACACCTGCCACGACCGCGAGACCGACCGCTATAGCCGGTCGCTCTGTGATGCGCGCACCGATGGACCAATGACCAATCTGGCGCGATAGATAGAGTGAGTGAGTTCGGCCGCGTGAAACGCGCACGCATCCCATTTGGGCGTGCTGTCCATCGGTCGACCCTTCTGCCCTTCGGGTTGGGGTCGGTCAGCTTTTCAGAGTTTGGGGTGAAGTCACAGCGACCCTCAGTCGACTCAGGGTCGACCTGAAAAACGGTGGATGGTTGCGCAGCTGACGACGAGCTGACGAGCTGCAGACCCGAAGAGCACCTCAGGAGGCTGGGCATCACCTGGTGCCGGCCGACCTCCGCCGCCACCAGAATGGCGCTGGCACCACTTTCATCTCGTTGGTTGGCATCCACCTGCTGAGCGCCAGCTGGCGGAGGATGCCAATGGGTTGCTTGCAAATCCATGACTCAACGAGCCATGGGCTTTTTTGGGGGGAATCTGCGCCTGTGGATAGCTCAGCAGCAAGCCTGCCACATCCTCCAAGATGGGAAACGGCGGCTCCCTGCAGGCATAGTGCCTGAGCGGAGCTTGGAAGCTGATCAAGGACTTAAGTCCTTGAGTCAAGTGCAGCCTCTTGTAGACCTATGAAACACCTGCAAGGTACCAGACGTTTTAACACAAACAAGCTTCCAGGTCACTCCAAAGGGGTCAGACCCTAGACTTCAGTTCCATGAGCCGATCAGGCAGGCTGCCCTGCTTCGATCATTCCATACAGCGCTCCTGACGATGTTCCAACTTTGCTCAACCCTGACTACGTACACTTTCCTGAAGAGTGAAAAGGGATTCGGAGATGGGCTGGGGTCAATTCAAAGAGGGCTCTTAGAGGGCCAGGCCAGTCTGTGAACAGCTACATCTTGGGCTCCAATCTATCTTTTCAAAGGCCCCATCCAAAAGATCCAAAAGGAATCCTTCACTCTGAGCCGCGCACCTATCATATGCAAATCTCCCATGGCCCATATCCAGGAACCCTTCCATCCCACCTATCCTAAAAACCTGCATCACCTCTCATCACCCTATTGCCTCCCTAAATCCACCCACCCAAAACACATCACGGGGTGTTTCGCCTACTTGTCTTTCTGCTTGGACAACCACGTGTCTCCCTTGTGTCTCCCATGTGTCTCCCACGTGGACCACCCGTTCGTCTCATGCAGTGCAGATCCGCGGTGCAAAGGCGTCACGCCATGCAGATCCGCCACGTTGGGATCCGCCTGCCGCTCCATCAGGAGACGAATCACCTCGCCGGCGGTACTGGTCCACGCGGACCCGCGGGGGAACCGGCGGTTGGGAAGAGTTGAACATGAGGCGACGGCTGACGGTGTCATGAGGCAAGGTGTAGAGGGGTTGAACATTGAAAAACTGTGCGGAGTCGGAAGTTGAAGTAGAGTGAATGGACTCCTTTTGATTTGGTTTGGTTGGCATGTCGCGACTGTCAAACAGGAAGCCGTTCCATAATGTTCCATTATGATCCTAGGAAGTGTTGCGACGGAAACACGGAGAAATGTTCACTGCAAGACAGGCACATGGCGTGTCTTGATCCATGCTTTGAACATGTGCAGTTTGCAACGATCCTTTCGAGTTGTTCAATCTGTTCTGTGATCTGTGATGGTTTTCAGCATGCAAAGTGAGACACCGACATCAGGCTCGTGTGCGGCCAGGCTCTCCTCCATGCGCCCTTCATGACAGGCATAGCAAAGCGGTGTCATTCCACGGTTGTCCTGTCTACAAATAGGCAAATCCCATGATAAGGGAGAATTAGCTGGTGGAAAGTCCCCAACTCTTCATACTCCAAGCTCACTTCACCCTCTCAAAGGTCGAATTGGAGGGTTCCCTGGGGCGTTCGCAACGCGACAAGGGTCACTGACCTGCTCAGGCAATGTCATGATTATGGACGTGGGATTCTACAGAGTTATCATCCAAATTGATCAAAGGCCCATGTCAAGATGCATCCCGATGACCTTCACGACACAGTCTCTGTACGGGTGTGAGTGTTTTCATGATGTAGCATGAGACACACCACAATGAGACACGAGGGCACCAACATTCGACAGCCGTGCTCCACCGCCATGTTTGACAAGGACACTTCATATCAACTTTGGCTGAGGAGATTGCATCTGCACACATCTCCTCCCACCTGAACTCCGGTCGGCGATCCAATATCGATGCAGGCGAATGCGAAAAACGTGCATTCACGGCTGTCCTGCAGGTTCACATCCTCCCGCTGAAGAGCCTGGCAAAGGTTGAAACATGTTCAAACCAACAGCCTTAAGGTTGGAAGGCTGCCAAACAAAGAGCCAAAGTCTTTGACCAACCCGGGTGCTTCTTGACCTTCTTGGCGGTCCGGGGCGCGCCCCCGGACGTCCATCAACTTCGTATGTGTCGCATGTACATCCTTGAGTGCTACTTAAAGACATGGCGGGACGAAACCTGCCAGAAAGAAAGACAAATAGATCAAGCCATTCTAGCCAACAGCCAGGATATCTTTATCTGCCTGCCTCCAAAGCATCTCACAGACCCAGGAGGAGCTGCAGCTCTCTTTTGGTGAAACGCCCGGACATGCTGATCAGCAGTCCATTTTGAATGGAGTCCCCACATTTATCCAAAAAGAAAGCAAAGATATTGTTGAAAGCCCATGGCTTTTCTATGGTTGACTTGTCTATCCAAGTCCTTGATGTGAATGTTTGTTTGGCCGACCTTTTTGTAACTGTATGGAGATGGGGCCACCCTGTTTGAAGCCAAGACTTCTAACTTTACCAGTCTCGGATCCATTCATCGCATTCATCGAGGAAATTTTTTAGTTCCTCTTCATTCTCATAAAGCTGGTCCTCTGGGAGCTCTGGATGTGGCAAAGGCTCCCGTGCTGGCTCTGTAGTAGTGCTTGCAGCGCTTGCAGTTTGCTGATTTGGCGGCGCGTTTTCCACTTGTTCACCAGCGGCTGTTCCTGACAGGCTTGTGAACACTTCACCACATTGCGTGTGTGTGTGTGTCACCCCCTGTATCTAAGGGTTCCACCTCTAACCTCTGGAACTAAGAGTTTTGAATGCAGGGGGACGGGTCACCACCGATACTACCCGTCCAACGAAGAGGGTATCGGTTGGTGCTGACGCAGTGGAGGACGCTCCACTGTGTACCTGCATCAAACGCAATGACTCCACTGGTTCCCCTTGCCGCTGTTGGTTTGTTTCCATGTTGGTTCTTCGCATGATATCCCCCAAAACAGGTTTCCTTGCACGGCTAAGTAATCAGTAACTAGTTTTCTGCAGTCACGCGTCAACCTTTGTTAAAACACCTTCAAGTACCCGGACTTTTCGCCTTTCGGTTCACTCTTTCCTTTC
>CAXAMN010007792.1:99196-175218 GCA_963970005.1 Durusdinium trenchii | reverse complement strand
TTTCCTCGGGGAATTGAGTGTAACTGAAAACCCATGTCAGAGTGTGTACAAAACCTTCAACTAACTAGATCAGAAATGCAGCGTGCCCATGTCAGGCCTGACTTCCCACACCCACCTTGAACACCCCAACAAGAACAAGAAAAAAACCCGCAACGATCACCCACTTGTTCACGTCCTCGTGATGCCGCTTCTTCGCGCGCCCTTTCTTCGCGTGTCTCTTCCACCATATGTTCCAAGATGTCCTTGAAGCCTTCGCGCTGTCTCCGGCTCATGTTGTCGATGTTTAGAGTGGGCTCTTTGGTATGGACATCTTCCGCCTCAAGACGTATAGAAAATCCGGGCGTTGGGGAAAACGAGGGGATTGGAGATGGTCCAGTTGTGCCGTTTCACTGGGAACACCGAGGGACAAGGTTTGGATTCAAACCATCTGAGACCCGGGATGCCACAAAAAGACCTGCAAGTCACTCAGCTTGTCACTCAGTGTTGAAACCTGCTTCACGAGGCTTGGAACCAAGACGGAAAGCGCGGGACGCAGCCACTGATGTGAACATGGACAAAACATTGACACCAAATAGACCTCAAAAAACCGTGTGTCCCCACATCTCAAAAAACAGTGTGTTCCTTGTCATTTACGGTGTTTTAGCTTCCAAAACATTCCAAAACCCGTTGTTCTAAGGCTGTCCGTCCACCAAAAGGCTCAACGTCTTCCCATTCAAGATTGACACTAAAGACCTCTTTAAAAACCTGTTCCCATAACGCTCCAAAAAATGAGCCCGATGCACACCAACACCTCCAAAAACCACTGACCACAGCTACCAAAAGCTAGTTTCAAGCGCTCAAAGCGCTTTTCGTCATCGTTCGGCCTGCTCCGTGTTCTTCTCTCCCCAAAACACGGTGTTCAAGCAGAATTCCCTCCATCGGTTTAAGCTACCGACCCCCGCGTAGCCCGCCGCGTAGCGAGTCCAACCCAAAAGCGTGGATCGGGATCCACCCCAGTTCTCTGCATGGTCTCCTTCGAATGAGCTGGGACTTGTGGGAGATGATTGCCACCTACAAACGCAAACCCAGACCTTGGTTAACGAGCACACCACGCTTCCCACGGCCAAGCTGCGATGTTGCTGTACATCTGAATCAATCTTCTGATCTGAGCGGCAAAAACCATGTCGAAACTCAACTTCAAATCGAATTGAGGTGAATCTTTTGGCCAATACCTTCCACACAAGAACAATTTGCAGGGGAAGCAGAACCACCTTACCACCTTGATTTGCCAGGGCGTTTGAGAGAATCCCCAGGATTCACCCACCGAATCGGTGCTCGACTTGCTTTCACGAAGAGTGGTGGAGCGATCCCGGTGATCAAGAGTTCCGCTCAGAAATAAAGTCTAATGGGTCTAGGTGAAAACGGCGAAAACGGCAAGAACGACGAAAACCGTGAAAGCCATGTTCAAGCATGTTCAAGCCAAAATGTGTTTTGTTATGTTTTGTTTACCTTTAGTTTTCAAATTTTCTCGGTTTTCTCGCTTTGTCCGGCGAATCCTTAGGATGGTGGATTCATGTCGCTCATGTCACGATGGGCGCCAGGTGGATTCATATGCCTACAAATGGCCTATATAGCCTATAACATCTAACCAGTACATCCTGCATAGGATGAGGGACTGAGGCACCCTCGGACTGAGGCCCCCACACGGTCCTCTGAGATTTGTTCTGCCAAGCCGTGAAGAAAATCGCGTTCTTGCTGGTCGCACGGTGACCACGGCGAAGCCATCTGGCGCGCAGACGGGACACGTCCAGACCAACACGCCGCCCAAGTTGCCACAAAAGGCTTTCCCACAAGGGGCCTTTTGATGGCTTGGTTGAAGACCATAAGAAAACCACAGAGTCTCAACAAACTCATTGACCACAGGTGTGACATGACCCCCTCCCCCCCTGGTCTCCTCATTTCTGATGTCTGTGTCTGATTGTTGGTCGTCCTCCTCAATCGTCTGAGCTTGTGGTGCTGGCACCATTTCCTGAGCCGCCTGGGCATCTCTTCTGTTACGCGAAGCGGTCGAGTTGGGAGAGGCTTTCGGCGCTGCCTTAGGTTTTGCCTTGGCGGTTGGGCGGCTCTTCAAAGCCGCCTTCGGCGCTGCTTTCGGCGTCGCCTGGGCTTTTGCAGCTTGCCTCGCCTGTACCTCGCTTGCCTTGGCCTGCTTGGCCTCTGTCTCCTTCTCCTTCGTCCTCTTTTTGCTCCTGGCGCCTTGTGCCTTGCTTACTTCCTCCACACGCCACTCCCACCTCCAAGTTTTTCCAAGCTTAATCTTGTTCATCTTCTCCCGGATCCTATTCACCTCATCCTGGGTCAACCAGAATTGACCAATGGCGCATGGATCTGCAGGATCCAGGGAGGGTGAAGGCGACAGCGCCTTTCTCTTCGGCATAGCTCTGTCGGGATGGCCGCCGCCCCCAGCACTGCTCTGTTGACACGCAAACAAACACACAAACTGCTGAAAGTGCATATTTTTAAATATATATATATATATTCTGTCAATTTCTGCCTCACTCCCTACAAGGAAGTTTGCCCTGAGCAGAAAATGCAGCGAAACAGGCAAAAGACTGAGCTGGAGACTTACAGTAGACCGAAACGTCACTGCTCGAGGGCCGTAGGTTGGAGAGAAACATACCCTTCACTAAAGGAAAAATGTTTCTCAGAACCCCAAGACATAGGCCGTGTGCGCATGTTCAAAGACACCGCCCAAGTGACCCTGGTAGTACTCTGGCCTGACCCTCACAAACGACTTCCAGCCTTCAGGCATTTACACTTTCATCGTCCGCACAAAATGGAATGTCTTCGTTGATTTGGTTTGAAGTGTTTCCTGACATTGTCTTCAAGAGATGCGGAACGCCTCTCTCAGGGGAAAGGTATAGGAACATACTGTTCCTCAACAAGGTTTGCTTCGCCTGATTTCTCCTGGTCAAAACACATTGCTTCACCGTTGCCCAAACCTCAAAAAGGCAACCGTGACCGGCCGTGACCTGCCACAAGACTGGGTGAGGCAGCCAGTCACAAACCCCACGGAGCTCCCTTGAAAAAAAAATATGTGGAGGCCTCTCTCATAATAGAAATGCAGTATTAGTTGGAATGATAGAAGTTGGATGATATTTGGATAGTATATACCAATGTAGCCCCCTTTCAACAATGTAGTTGGGATGTAGTTGGTCTCTTCAAACGAAGAGGCGACCCGAAAACGCCCCGCTCGACCTCAGGACCGCGCCTCTCCCACGGCGTCGAGACGCCCCAGGCGTGCGGCCAGATGAAGGCCCACAGGACCCCAGGGGCCTGCGTGCTCCTGTTGGGCGGCATGAAAACAGAAACGAGATCGATTACTTCTATTTCTTGCATGCCTTTTCTGCAGCAAGAAGGTGCCTATCTGAACATCTCTCTGAGATAGATTAGTGGTATATATATATATATACAGTATAATGTACATCATAGTGATGCAGGAGTGCTAGAGGTTTTTTGGGGGGAGGTTGCTAAGTCCGCGCATGAAGCTAGCCCCAAGTTCTCTCAGTTCAAATTTGGTTGTCACATCATGCCAAGCTTAAAGAAAGATCCACCATGATACACCCGTTTTTCTTGGGGGGCGGACATCTACACACTTCGGTGGTTACCCCTAAAAAGATGGGCTCCTCGCATGTCCATCATGTCACCACCCAGAAACTAAGGCTCGCAGCCCGGCCTCCACGTCCCCCGGCACGGCCTCCGGCACCTCCGGCGCCTCGCGCGGAAAGCGCCTCGGGCACACCGGGCTCGCCCGAAGAAGGGAAGGTCCCACAGGTCCCACGAGTCGAGCTCCGGGCCGCCGGGCCAGAGATCCACATCAGCCAGGAGGGCTTGACATCCTTTGAGGCTTTCGTCTTGTGAGTCCTCCGTTTCGTCGTTCAGAGAGCGCGCGGCCGTTTCGCGGGACGGGACTGAAAGGATCACCATGTTGCAATGATGATGCTTTTCTCACGTGAGAAACATAAATTAAATGAAAAAAGTAATACGTATGTAAATCAAGTCCAAAAAATATAGTAATCGTGGGCCCCTTCTGTCGGAGCCGTTGTTGTCTTCCACTCCTACAAGCCAGTGTCTAAGTCGTCTCCAACCGCCGCAGGTTCCGCGGCGGAAGGACCGTCTGTCTGTCGGACCAGTTCCGTCCGCCTCGCGGAGCTGCTGAAGGATCTGCTGCACTCGTTGCCAGCGCAGCTTTCGGTGCCAGGCCTGGAGGCCACGCGCCGTAAGGGTCGCGAGGCGCGAATCGACGGGTCGGGAGGGAAGGACGGTCGGAGGGGCCAAAAGGGGGGGGGCAGAGAGCGAGAGAGCCAGCGCGAGCGCCAAAGTGGAGGGATGGCACCGGATGGAACCCAGAACCACGATTTCGTCGTGAAGATTCTACCGTTTTTCTGTGGTGAGAAACTTGGGGGTCTGTGGATCTTGCAAGGATGGTGCTGCAGATCAATCTTTAGGTCCTTTCATGTCCTTTCCAGCTTCAGACCAATCCAGTTCCTGAAGGAAAACGTTGGTACAATCGAAAATTAAACTGCAAGAAGACATATTCTTACATCTTCAGGCAATTACTGTATGTTCATGTTGGCTGGCTCGTGAGTGCCGGTGTTTTCTTTGACACAGGATCAGATCACTATGCAAAACCTGGTAAAAAGATGGTAAAGCATCAATTCTGCAGCGATCGCCACCACCCGATCAGATCTGCATGGCGGTTGAAACGGTTCACAGGGACTGGTGCTTCCCCGTGCTTCCTGGTGACCCCTCTTCCCCCTCGCCTGAACGAAGTCCTGCCCGGGAAAATAGCTTCCATGCGCATCCATGGCATGCTCATGCGCATCATCGCCACACGCCGTGAAGCAAACCCAGCAAAAGCCTGGCGAAGCGCGACCGGACCTTGGGGGCTGAGGTGGACACGGTGTTGGGACCTTGGGCGGTGGAGGTGTGGGGAAGGACCTTGGTTTTCGGATTCGCCTTCAGAAATGAACCTGGGGCTTGCCATGAACAAAGCGAACGAAAACGTGCAGACGCTGGGAGACCCCTCTAAACACTTACAACTGGGATGCCAACTGCCATCTTGGCCGAAGAAAAGCTGCCAAAGCTTTGAGGCACTGAACTCCAGGCGTCAACCCCTCTTCGCTTCTGCCTTCATTGCAGGCCAAGCAAGTCATAGCTACGCATCCTCGATTTGTCGGGGGGAGTAGAGCGAGAGTGCAGAGTCCGTCCAAGTCGCGATGGTCCAAGTGCTGCGAGGCATTGCGCCAGTGCCACGGAATATCAGAGTAAAGTCTGAAGTCATAAGATTATCATGATATGCGTGGAGAACTATCAGAGATCAATTGGATTCAATTGAGTTCATCTGAGTTGAGATATATTAGTTGAGAATACCTTGGTTTCGAGTAGCTCTGAGGTTACCTACTCTGCCGGCATTTCAATTGGTCGGAACTTGCTCAAGGTGCTCAGGCTGTGTATTCTTGACATCCCTCTACAAAGGTGCC
This sequence comes from Durusdinium trenchii, assembly GCA_963970005.1. Classification (NCBI taxonomy): domain Eukaryota; class Dinophyceae; order Suessiales; family Symbiodiniaceae; genus Durusdinium; species Durusdinium trenchii. Next base: position 169,696 of record CAXAMN010007792.1, on the reverse strand, counting down.
GCCACACTCATCATGGCAAACAACTCGAGTCTACTCAAACGAAAGGGCTCGGACTTGCTGTGACTTGCTCCCACTGACCCCCGATCACAGCGATTCTTCTCAGAGGACACCACTTGGGGGGTAAAAAGCGCTAGCGCTTGGAGCGGCCGAAAGGAGGTGGCGCGGTTCCGCCGATGCGGTGATGGCACCGTCAGGATCCGGGTCCAATGGGCAATGACACCTTGGGCAATGCATCGTCAGGCATTCCGCCACCTGGGCCCATCCAGAAGTCAATGAAAGCTGGATGAGAACATCCAGAAGTTTGATCATAAGAGAGAGACAAAATGAACATCAGACTCACCGAGTTCACATGCAATGTGTTGATTGGGGAGTGAGGCTAGGTTTGGTTCGTATCAAGAAATACACATCGGTAAGTTGGATTTATCATGGTGATTAATCATTCTCCCAAGCCCGAAGGGTTTGACAGGGTTTGCACCAGTAGGTGGGAAGGACTCCAGGTACGGAAACAGCGTCAAAAGACAATTTTTGGATCTCCTGATGGAGTTGGAGGCCACACTTTGTCCGCGACAAACCAACAAACAAAGCAGAAAACACCTCGCCTGGAAGTGGCAATCCCATGTATTTGGGGATGTTATTGGAGTTGGAGGCGAAAGTGTGTCCCAACAAACCAACAAAAGCCGAAAGCACCTCGCCTGCAAGTGGAAGAGCCGTGGAGACATGTGCTGGCGCAACTTCATCCTAGTGCAAGGTCGTGCTTCAGGGAAAGAAACCCTCTGAGTGCCAAACGAAAAATGTGCTTTCAGGGGTAGGAGAAGCAAAACATAGCAAAACAAAAAGTAAAAAACGGCACTCGGGGGGGGTTATTTTTTGGCATGCAGCTGCATGCATCTGAATATTTGGTCCTGTTGCCTGTTGCAGAGATGTCTGACCATATTTTCAGAGCAACAGGCCACCTGCTTTGAGACTTCAAACCTGTCAGAAAACCTTGCAAACAACCTCACTCAACTCAAGAAAGAACCGCAAAGGGATCTTTCGATATGTCCAAAACGTTCGGCAAACTTCGCAGACATGCAGAGATAAAGACCTCCAAACAAGAGCAACCAAACAGAATGTATTTGGGCTCATGATGCGCTGGGAAAAATCGGCATGCAGGTGACCGAACTTGGATCTGTGCAGAATTGTGGTATTTGTTTCAAGATATGCAATGCTTTGCACATAATCATGAACATTAAAATCTATCTCAGAGAACAGGTTGCTTGTGATGCAAGGCGCCTGTCGGGTTCATATTGAATGTAGGTGCTGTCACCCTCGCAGAGGAGCCAGGTAAATGGAAGCCTTGCAGACGTCCGGTTGCGTCAATCCCAGGGTTTCAAATAAATTGGTTCTTGTCCTGACAGATCTGTAGAAGTGCACAGTTGGCCATATCGGAAACAACAGTGTCAAGTGCACATGACACCATATATATGCCATTCTGGCACGAGACTGGTTTGCGAAGTTCTATTTGGCTTGAAGAAAAGACTGCTTTTTCCAAAAACTAGACCCCAAATTAAGGAATCTTAGAGCTCTGGAGTCGGCATTCCGTTCTGCTGGTCATCTCTTTGGTTCAGTGTGGACTCATTACGTATAATTACGTTATACAATGTATATGTTTTGTCAATGAGCCCACAGGTGACAGAAAGGGATGTGAATTCTCAACCTCAAACAAATCTTGATTGATGGGGAACCCTGCGGATCCGAAGATGTCAAATCCTCAAGACCCCAAATCTTTCTCAACCAATTCAACCATCACTAATTCCCCTTTTTTCCACCAACCCTGCGGAACTCAAAATGCGCTGAGCCACACATCCTTGGTGCGGCGCAACACTTTGGGCTCGTCATCCTCGGAAACGCGAGAATGCGTGGCCAGCCGTACCGACCTGGCGCGGTCAAGAATCCAGTCGAGAAGCTCGAAACCGTGCACGATGAATCCTGAAGCCACCCGGGAACCCCTTTCTTGGGGGGTGGAGAAGCGTTTGGGTGGAAGGTGGGTACGATCTCCAGAAGAACCTCTGCAGAAGAACCTCTGCTTCATCATTTTGGTGGGGACAAATGGCAGGTTCGATGGTCGAACGTTGAAGAACCCCTACACGTCGGTCGATCGTCGGTCGATCGCCGTATCGCCGGTTTGTCAGACATTGATGGCCAGTCGGTCACTGATCGTCGCATGACGGTACAGTGGGGCGAAAGAGATCCGGAGGAACTGTGATAGAGACTCTGCAAACACGCTAGGAACAAAGCAACTGCAGCTGAAAGGAAGAAGGGTTCTGGCAAAAGACTCATCGTTCGTCTATCATTGGAGACGAACGGACCGATGGAAATCAAGTGCAGCAGTTGTATTAAACCTGTGATGGTCAAAGCTTCTACCCAAATTTGAACAACTGCTATATAGATTCTATAGATAGATAGATAGATAGATAGAAACAAACCCCGTGTATATCTAAAAACAAACATAGAACAGTCCATGTAGCGTCAGTCGGTTCATCCCACCCCCTTCCGCCCAAAAACAGGGGTTCCCCCCCGAGACCAGGCCCGTGCCGCGGCGGTTTGAAACCGGGAGTGGAGTCCAAAACGGGAAGGGGGAGACCACCGGTGCCATGGGAGGGTACTCTGCTTGTTGTCACTTTCATCAAAAAAAAACAGCAAAAAATGTTTATAGAGACTGCAGCAACTCACGCCTGGTATTCAGATCCTCCACCAAGACCGACCATTCCTCATCCTCCTGCAATGAGCACGTCTGGGAGGGAGGTCAATGAGCATTTCTAATCCCAAAATCCACATCTTCAGAATCCAAATCTGCGAACAGGGGGGATTCTACTTCCACGTTTGTTGGATGTGACAAGACATAACAATGTTGATTGGTCGATTGGTGGTTACGTTCAATCATTGATATGTGAAGGCATTGATGCTGAACGTCTACTTCCTGTTATACCATGGGGTAACAGGAACACGCAAAGGGATTGTGCAAGTTGGACATGTTCAGTCGCCATTTTGGTAGCCTGAGTTTTGCTGAAGATTGCTGTCATTGATCTGATGTGGCACTGCACGCGCGCCAGGTCAACGGCGTTGCGGTGGCCAGGTCAACGGCTGCAGAGGACAAAGCGGCGCCAGCAGCTTCGAGGGCCACAACTTCAGAAGCCAGCTTGGCGCCAACTGTGGGGTCAAAGGATACCACAGCGACTGGGAAGTACTTGTCACCAGCATCAGCACTTACTCCAGCTGACGCGCATGGTTCCACGGCAGCCTGCATGCCCGACGACCGCGCCGTACAGTGAACGCCCCTTACTCGATCCATAGGCTGGCTCTTCTCTCACCAGCACTGAAACTTCCTCCAAAATCTGTCCTTCTCCGACCTTCTCCCGACAAAACTTCACCCAGCTTGCTCCATCGTGGAAGATTTGGGGAGCAAAAGGCATGAACTCCAAGTCCTAGACTGCCTCTAGAACTCCAAGTCCAAGACTGCCTCTAGAACTGGAGTGAGCGTCTCCATGTTGATCGTCAACGAAACGGGCTCGGCAGCTTGAACACGTGGAGGCCAGCCCATCAACAGTCAGCGCAGCACCATGCGCATTGTTGAGCGTCGAGCTGGCCAGTATGGACTCCGCACTTGCAACATCCACCAGACCACCATTTCCGAGTTCCCATTTCGCAGTGCTTGCATCGCACGCAAGAAGGTGGACAGCTTTGCTATGATCTCCAACGCCCACACACTGGCCTGAGCTAGCACTCCTCAACGAGCCATTGGGATCCATCGGGCGCCAAACTGCAAATTTCACTGCCATACACCGCATTGGCACGCTCGTCTAAGAATACCCCATGGCTTTTGGCAGCGACCAAGCATGTGTCCTACGGCGAAGTTGCTCTGACCAAAAGGAAGCTGGGCGCTGCAGCCTTTTCGGTAGCCACGGCCTCGGCCAACAACACGAAAACAAGAGAGCAAAGCGATCGAAACATTGCTCAACAACGTTCACGGTCAGGTCAAGAGCCAGTTTTTGCTGTCAACTTGAGCCAAAATTGATGCCCGGGCATTTGCAATTCAGTCTGAAGAACCTTTTCAGTATATACTGTCGTAATATACTTGCAATCTGCCGGGAGCTATTCAGCTTTACTACCAATGGGCTGAGTATGATCACGTGACGGTCACATGGTCAATGTCTAGTTGCTGAAAAAATTGAACTCTGAAGGCAGAACCAAGTCTCAACCCACTCACTCTTCTTGCGAGGCTCAACCACCGCTCCTTCTCGGACCTCCGTTCGGAGCACTCCTCCGGGTCCTCCGGGGCGACCTCGACCTCCTCGGTGGCTTCGACGAAGCGCCGCAGCGCCGCCCCCGCGAGGCGTGCCTGCACCTGGCGCGGCCGAACGGGGCGGGCGGTTCCGTCCGAATCGTCTGGCCAAGAGATGGGTTGTTGGGTTGGACAAGACCGTAAGTGTTGGACAGTTGTCGTTCTGCTGGGTGGAAAAGGGTTGTCCGCTCTTCTGGTCCATTCTGTTCGGTTCCAATTTCTGGAAGTTCTGGGTGCATTTCCCTGCGTGCTTTGCTATGCGCCGGTGGTGGTGGTGGTGGTGGTGGTGGTGGTGTGGTGGTGGTGCTGGTGGTGCTGGTGGTGGTGGTGGTGCTGGTGGTGCTGCTGCTGCTGGTGGTGCATGGTGGTGGTGCATGGTGGTGGTGCATGGTGGTGGTGCATGGTGGTGGTGCTTGGTGGTGGTGCTTGGTGGTGGTGCTGGTGGTGCTGGTGGTGCAGGTGGTGCAGGTGGTGCAGGTGGTGCAGGTGGTGCAGGTGGTGCAGGTGGTGGTGGTGGTCGTGGTGGTGGTGGTGGTGGTGGAGGTGGTGGTACATGGTGCAGGTGGTGCAGGTGGTGGTGGTGCATGGTGCAGGTGGTGCAGGTGGTGGTGGTGCATGGTGCAGGTGGTGCAGGTGCAGGTGGTGCAGGTGCAGGTGGTGGTGGTGGTTGTGGTGGTGGTGGTGGTGGTGGTGGTTGGGGCGGTTGGGTGGTTGCTGTTCGTGGTGTTGTTGTTGTTGGTACCAGAAACAGAAAATGCAAATAACGCAAGGCTACTTGGTTGGCATAATTCGCACTTTTGGGCGGCACCCTTACGAGCATGTTACTAAAATATAAAAACAAAAACACATGGTTTGATATGTTAGCTTGCAAAAACACCAAAACCACAGTGCTTTTCGTGGTTTGCGCGCACGCGTTTAGTTCCCTTTTCGCTTGGGCGCATTACCTGCACCAAACCCGCGCTAGGTCTACACAGGTTGGGGCTCGACAGGAGCCAGGACCACTGAATGTGCGCATTTGACGGTGCTTTGCGGCGTCGATTTTTTTTATCTTTATCAATTTATCGGCGTCAACAGCCCGTGGTGCGAGGCATGTTGCCCGAGGTATCCTGCATTGTTAGCATTTTTATGCATGTGTGTGTTTCATGGCTTTGCAACCAGGTCGGCCGGCCCCCGGGTGTCAGGTTGGACCACACTTAACAACTCAGTAGTGCTTTGGATGGGGGTTGGAAAAGAAAAGCCCAGACGAGAAGCTTAAAAACTGTCAAACAACTCCCCCCCCCCAAGGCTCCAACAACTTGTCTTACAACTGGTGACTGATCTTCTGACAGGACGAGCCCAATGCTTTGGACCTGGTGCCCTCTGGTCGCCAGGGTCTCAATGAATATCTCTTCCACTTCGCTTTTTTAAATCCCCCTCTGGCAGCAGAACCGTTCATCAACCAGGTGTGTGTGTGTATTTGTTCGTCCTTTCTCATCACAAACGCCTCACAACGCCTCAAACGCCCAATGCGGCGCGGCACCTGCTGTCGCGAGAAGATCGTCGGTTCTTCGCAGTTGCAGGCACATGCTGGGCACACCACCCCGCCTGGCCACCCAGCGTGGAAGGCAGGCATGTGTACTCTGAATAAATTGAAATGAAAGGTCCATCATGTTCAAGCAAGACCTCTACAAAGAGTTCCTCCATCGATTTTTGCTTGGATATGGAAATCATTGACTGATTCATGCTCAATTGATTGATGCATTGATTCATTGATTGATGCATCAACCAATGCATCCGAGATCGGATGCTTCAACCACTGAGGCCACACCATGCGGGCCCGGCCTTCGTGGCGGCGCAGCTCGGCGGTGCCGATGAGGCTACAAACGTAGGGTTCCTGGTGGCGGGGCGCGCGCGCGCGCCGTGACGGAAACCGGGGGGGGTGGGTCGTCCAGCTCAAGAAGCATAAATCCTGAGCCTCCAAGCTATACGAGCAATGGCTAATGTAAACTCAAGAAACTGATGCTTCATGAGAACTTCCCCCTCCATTGATGTCAGACTCACTCGACTCACTCAAAGCACACACACACAGACAGCGCGTTCAGAGGTTCGGCCCCGTTCGGGTCGCACCAGGCAATCACCGCAAAGCAGCTGGTAGCGCCCGTGCAGCTGAGGGCAAAGCAGCCCCAAGGATTTGGGCGCCACCTGCGGAGTCTGCGGAGTCTGTGTGGAGAACGGTGATCTGCTCTGAGTCTGTCGTGTTCGTTCTCTGTGCGTAAGACGAGGACGGACCGAAAACTGAGACATACGAGACTAACATACTCGAACAGCTCTGGAAGGTGCAGAAAGATGTGCGTCTTCGGAGGTTCCTCTTCCTTTTTCAGGGACATGAACTCCGCATATTGATGGTCTCCAAAAACTCCAAAGAGATCAAAACAAATATCCAATCCAAATGTTATAGGGAATTTTTTCTCTTCGCTCGGCGTGCGCTCGGACAAATCCGTTGCGGCTGCTCTTTCCCCGTGACTCACCCATTTCCGCCGTCTTGGCAGTCACAACGACGACAGGAGGAGCGCCAGCCGGAGGGGCCACAAAGAGGTCCGGGTCACATGGCCTCCTGCAGTCTGCACATCCTATAGGGTGCCCATATATACAGAAAGAGGTCATTTCTAAGGCTAGATATTTGCGGCACCTGGGATGAGAAGAAAAACCAGGTGCCTTCCTAGGACCTAGGAGTTTCGCATCTCCAGGTTCGATGATGTTTGGTGGGCCCAGTGACACCGTCTCTTTCCATGCGCTTGGCCCAAGAGAACTGTGATAACAAAGCTGCTTGGGAACCAAGGGATGAGGCAACCATGCTCGGATTTTGAGGCCTCCAGGCCATGATTTCCGGATCCATTTCTTCAGACCTTTCCGCGCCTCCAAGCACACACAACAGAAGGCCTCCAGACCTGAAAACGGCTGGAGTCCGGCGGAGGCTTCGGATTTGTCATGGATGGCATCGGTTCAAGCGGGATTCATGGCTACGAAAGAGAAACTGGAAGAACCTAGTAGCGTCCTTGCTCCTAGTAGTAAGGCCAGGAGCCCCTAGTAGCGTCCTAGCTCCTAGTAGCGATGTCAGGAGCCCCTAGTAGCGTCCAAGGACTAACACCTGTTGGATCTGTGTGGAAAAAGAATATGTGCTCGGGCCAGGACCAGGCCATGGACAGCGCTTTCACAGGGCGGGACTCAGACCATGCTGAAATGAAAAAACCATGCACAACCGAACCCATCACCGCCCCCGTCAACGGGTGCACGGCTCGGCGATGCCCGTTCTCCGGCCTTGTTGGAACGCCCAGCAGGCTCGAAGCACGTGCCGCAGCACCTTCCAGCCATGGCCACGAGGTGCTCGTGTGTTCGGTGAGAAGCGGCGCGAATCGAGGCCTCCACGGCACGGGACGACGCGAAGCAAGACCCAGCGGTGAGAGAAACCGAAAGACCAAGACTCAGACATCCTGCGGAGTCTCCGGGAGTCTCAAATGAGCTCTCTCTGTCCTGTTACGACTTCATCTGAAACGATGTTCCAGTGTGTTCCAGATCCATCTTGGATGGATCCATCCATCCCTGATGGATCCATGCATCCCTGAGCCGGCCCGCAAAGTCATGGACTCCACGACAACCCAGCATATCCAGATCCGGAGCATCAGAGTGGTGCTGCAAATGTGTGCGTTCTGGCCACAATCTCTGCAGACTTCAGCACGAATGTTTGGAGGCTGGGAGCCGACTTTCGCCAAGTGGCAGGGGCATGAGCAGGTATGTTCATCAAAGCACCCTAAAGGTGCATGCCTGGTGTTGTGTTGCGTAGAGCACAACAAGTGGGTGAACTTTGAGTACTTTAACCAACTTTAACCTGCCTTGCTTTTGCTGTTGCATCCCAAGCCCAAAACATAACCCTCTGAAGGTTATTTGATCACCCTATGCGTTCTTTTCGTGCATTCCATGTTGACAGCATCTCTAGCCACTTGACCCATTGCTGCCTTCAGGTGGGTGGTGAGATCGCAGGAGCCTGGGTGAGATCACAGGACGAGCAGAGACGCTGATGAATCCACCCCCCAACCCGCCAGGTCCTGGAGATCTAGATCCATCCTTCGTTATCCTTCGGACCCCGGGGCTTGGGGGGGAGCGACGCTTGGAGCAAGCAACATGAATCTGCCGTTTTTGCGCCCTTCAGACTCTGCGGATTGGGCCCAGCGCAATCTGCAACAGCTAAGGCTAAAGAAAACAAGCTTGGCGGTTGGGACAGCCAGCTCTTGAGATGATCTTTTTTCGGCGCGGTCAATTGTGTACAAACTGTCATCATGGAGATCTTGAGAATGCAGTATAATAATAATCATCCACATAGGATCTAGGTCTTGAACTAGTTAGTTCCCTCGAAAACAAAGCTGCTTCGCAAGCAACTCGTGCAAACTTCCTTGATGTTCTCCGGCTAGAATGCAACCAAAGGACGTGGCTAAGTCGGTCACCACGTTTTGCAAGGCATTCTCAGCCACTCCTCAGTGGCTCAAATCTGGGGAGCAACGACCATGTCTTCAACGTTCAAAACGACCTCAGAATGCAAGTTCTGAAGAACGTCGAAACAGAACAATATGTCCCAGAGTTCTGCAAGATGTAGGGTGTCTGCCACCATGAGATGGTGGAAGTATGAAGATGTATGAACACGTCGACCGTCATGTCTTCGGTCGACCTCCGCGTCGACCTGTCTTATGCAGCCAACGGTCTTTCCACATCAGCCTCTTGAGCCACTTGCAGGAGTCGGAGGGCCAGGTTTCCAAGGAGCTTTGCCTGTCAGTTGGTGCTCAAAAGAAATCCATTGAAATCCCATCTTACTGACATGTAAAATCAACTTGTTCATACTTTTTACTGAAGTTGAGAGCACACTTCTCTGTCCTTGTTCATGTCAACTCGATGGCGATGTTTCGGTGAATATATATAGCCTTCAGATTGCTCAGGGCCTTCTCTCAGCCAGGCCCTTTTTGGCCCTACAGTGTTTGCCATTCAGCCTTTCTTGCTGCGACTTGTCATGCGACTTGTCACGACTCTTTTTCCGATGACGAACCGACAGACTTCGGGGTCCCCGTCCCGAGCCCTCGAGGTACGTGCGGCGGAAAGGAGGGTGAGTGCCTCGAAGGAGTGCGGCGTGCTGATGTGTTGATGTTCAGAGGCACGACAGCCGTGTTGTAGGAGTAAACTGGGTGGACTCAGTGGACTCTATGGGCTATATTGGTTCATCTTGTATCAGTCACAGAAAAATCTGCCCAGCCCTGAGGGGTGCGTGGCCTCATTCTCTGGCCAATCATTGTCCCTCTGCTGCAATGCCTGCAGGTGTGGGGGCCAAACAGCCAACAACCTCATGTCATACAATCAAACGACCACCTTAAACATCCATCTTCTCGATGTCTTGACATTGTAATAAATTACTCACGATGATCAGACTAAGTGACTGCCAAGCAACCTGGTCTCGCTCTGTGATGTCTCCCTTCTTAGAAGCCATCAGGAGCCTCTTCCAAAGCTCGCCGCTGGCCATTGAACCACTCTGGTCCTGGAGAAATGGATTCCGTGCAGTCGAACATCGGGAGGTACGGAGGCTCTCCATGACATGGCCTTCATGGCTCCAGTGACTCCAGTCTGCTCCATGGAGCACAGCATCTGTGTGTAGGCATCAACATCACCCGATGCACCAACTGCCCAACACTGACCCTAAGGTTTCAATGAACTTCCTGAAAAGCTGATCATTTCAGGGCCCAACAATGGCCCAACCGATGCACCAACTGCCCATCCAGTCCAACCATGTGACCACGACCTCTCCACGCGACCAACGGCGATTCGACCCAACTGCTGGGACATGCCCGACCAACGGCCATGCCGGGCTTGACCGTTGGTGCCCTGGTGGAAGCAGACCGTTTGACGATCTGGAAGCAGGCTGGCCTTGGAGCTGTGATTTTCAGACTCCAAGTATCTCCTTTTAAGGAGGGTTGTCGACGCCACGGCGTTAGGTCGTGATATAGGTCCTCTCGCATGGGGAAGCCCAGCATGCAAAGCAGCAAGGAGGCAAGATCTTCAAGATCTTTGGAGACCTTCTCCTTCCGGCCGTGCACCGATGCCGGTAACTGCTATATGTCACCTTCGGCGAGGGTCGAACTGATGTCCTAAAGTTGGATTGCTGGAATTGGGGTGATTTGATGACAACCCCGAAGGAAATAGTGCTCACTGGCCTTTCAAAAACGATCAAAAGCCAAGATGTGCTTGAGGTTCTTAGTGTTCGTGGTATGTGTGACAGGAAAAGGTGCACCAAACAGAACGCAAAGGTTGTGTCAAACAGGTTGGAGATGGTTGGAGAATTTCTGCTATTTTCTGGCCACAATGCACTACTTCCTGAAACCTGCATCTCGAGAAGGCCAGCCGTAGTCCCAAAATGTTGGAAACATTGACTTTGGAGTCTCAGCAACAACCCTCTTTTGGAAGGGCAATTGGAAGCCCCACCAAACATGGAAACGTTAAGAAAGCTTCTCCACCTAAACCAGCTCTTCTTGGAGACTGGAAGGTACCCATCCTTCAATCATGACAAAACCGGCTCCTGGCACTGCAGGAGCCCCACGCCCACGAGCTGTAGTCGCCCTGCCCGAAGGCCCAAAGACTCTACCTCCAGGCGCCCAAAGGAGGCGCCCAAGGAGTGTAGCGTCCAAAGCCTCAAGGCTGGACCATGTGTCTCCATGCAGCACGGCCATGGGGTCCAACCAACAAAAGGCTTTTTCGGGATGTTTTTTCGGGATGTTCGGGTCAAACGATCCTTTTTCGGACTCCGGTTGATAGAGTTAGCTGGACATCCTGGAGCAGATCCCATGGTCAGCGAGCAAACCCTCAAGAAGAACCCGCAACACTCTTCGCTGGAAAGAGGGACTTGGGCTAGTTGGCTCGTTTCGTCATTGTGCTGCCCGGACCGCTCCAGGACGCCCCGAGAAGAGTGAGCGAGCGGAGACGCGATCGACGCAGAAGGTTGGGCTGAACTAGTTTGGAGCCGTCTACCCGGAGGTAGAACCACAACTTGGTGACCCAGTGGGTGTGCAGGGCTGAAGATTTCCCCTCTCCACCTTGCTCGTTTCCTGCGGGTCTCCCTATTCTGCACATGTACGATCCACCAAGTTGCCCGGGTAGCAGTGAAAAATCACCCACGCTCTGTGGTGAATCTACCAATTCCCACCCAAAAAAACGACTGCAAGCCGGTGTTCATTGAAAATGCCTACCTCCAATCTCCACCATCTCCTAAAATAGAGCTGTGCTTGCAGCGGCTTTTAAGGACGAAAAAAAAACACAAAATGCTTTGAGCTTTGATTGGTTCCATTTCGCTTCTGGCCCATGGGCAGCGTTGAGAGTGTGAGATTCCCTCCCAAAGCTGAAAGTAACTTCCTTCCAAACCTGTTTTTGTTCTGGGAGCGTCCGAGAAAATGCAGTGAAGCCCAATTCAAATCTAAAGCAATCAGTTGGGTAGAAGCAAAACCTGTAAGTCACTGAAGTCTGTATCAAAATGTGATGGATGAAGTTCTTCCAGCAAAACCTGCCAAAGCCACGCTGTGGCAGCGCCATGAGCCACCGCCAGCCGCTGCAGGTGGGACAGGAGTCCCAACTTCTCCAAGAGGAGATGATCTGGCTTGGTGTAGAAGAACCTCACTGCTTTCGGTCATCCCTCTGCTTCATGGTGGGAACCCAGACAAGTCTTTCCAGAACTTGGTTCAATCAATCATCAATCATCCACTGGGAAGCCATGGACATGTTTCACAGAGGCCATTCATTTCATTTGATGGGCCTCTTCTGCAAATGCAGCCTTGGCGTCATGTCAGTTCTTTCGTTGAGCACAGAAGCCCTGAAAAACCAGCTTAGGGCAATCTGGGGTGAAAGCCAGCTGCACCAAAAGAAAGCATTCAGTAGCCTCACCCAATGTCCAAACTCTGCCAGGAAGCACAGTGCTCTCTTGGCATCCCTGTGCAGCGAAAATGGATGTGTGACATTGATGTGAAGGTTGGTCGAGTCAAATCTTTGCTGCCAAAGAAAGGAATTGCACACGGAAAAAAGAATCAGACAAAAAATCCATGTCCAGTGTGCACTTGACAAGGGCTTGTTGAACCTTAGATATCCTGTCTATCTATCCATCAGACCGTTGTATGGTCGTGTCGTTTCGTCCTGTCTGCAGGTTCTGCCACATCGGACATGCCGACATCCGGTTCCACGTAGAATCAGAATACATCATGTTCAGATAAGGAGAGGGGGCCATGTCCAGTTATGTCCTAGTAGTAACGGAACTGTATCACGTCCTTCCTCTTGCTACTGGGATGACAGGGAAAGCGCACTGGCACCTACTGTAAATCCTCCGCAACGCGAGAGAAACAAGAGACGCGACGCTACAAGTCAAATCAATCAGATGCGGCAAGAAACAGATTATACAGACCCCCAAATAGATAGTGGCACGGTGTCCAAAACATTTTTAGTGGGGATCTACTTTTCGATCTATTTGGGGGTCTATATAAATGATGTCTAGAGTTTTCTTGCTCCAGGCGTGCAGAACTTCCTTCAAACCGATGCAGTTGCATTGCACGGACCCCTTGCTGTGCTGGTCTGCATGTGGCATCCTTCGGAATGGAACCTGTTCGCCTTCCTTCACCACTGCCGTGACCATCTGTCTTGCCATTGCGGACGAGATTCCGGTGGGCTTCGAGAGAACCTGGTCAGCGAAACTGATGGAAACCAACTGACAGAGAGTTTCAACAAAGATATTAATCAACAAGTTTATGGGTCAATGAATTTTTAATGAATCTTTGTCTACCAAACAATTGTCCTTTTGCGCAAACCTCTGTGTGTGTGCATGTATGTCTGTGCGTTTGGTTCCTACGCGTGCTACAATGAGCTTTATCTCTTGCATAATCCAAACATTTGGAGTAGCCAGCATACCTTAAAAATGTCAGGCCCCAGATTGCGTTGTCCGATTTCGCTATGTTATGGATAAAAAGCTGCATGAACCCAGGTTCATCTGCATCGAACATGCAAAGAAGACTTGTAGCAAAACCAAGCCAAAGATCCTACAAGTTCACAGTTTGCCTGCCCAAAGTCCCAGCCACCCTACCAGCTGTGAGGCGAACTTGCTCCTGTGGCACAAGAACTGTGCACGCATGACCTGCAGCTCAGGGTCAGGCGGATTATTTTCGGAGGGGAACGGAGAAAAAACATGTTCTTGGTGATTACAGCAGCACTGGCACCTATTCTTTCCGCCAGGCAGCAGCTAGCTATTCTATTCTTTCCACCCACCAGCGATGCTGGGCTCCGCTTCGTTCAAGCGCTCCAAGCGGTTTTCGTTCGGCCTCTTCCTGCGACCTTCGTCCGTCCAAGGCCACCACCTCCACAAAGCCTGCAGGACACAAGTCGACCGAGTCGAGGAACCGAGTCGACCGACCGACCTTTCGGTTCTTTTTCGTCGACCGGTTCGATGTGGTTCGTTTCATCGAAGTCGACCGACCCGATGTCCTCCACCCATGTCTGAGATAGATGAGATGTTTCGCCCGGTGGTTTGATCCTGCGGATCTTGAAACAGGACGCACAAAACGAGAAGTGTACAACTAGGTACACAAGACCACAGGCCGAAACGCCTGCGTGTTTGGCTCAAGAAAACAAAGACCGCTTTTCGTGAAGCATGGGTTATGAGCCCAAAGCGGTGACGCCATGACATCGTTGATGGCAAGGCGGCGATCCTCATCGAAGGAGCGGCAGCAGACCGTGGACGAGAGGCTCGATGAACTCTTAGCACAGCAGACTCCAGCACGTCGCACCCAAAGTGCGGAGCCGAGTGCAAGGCGACCGGCCTTGGTGAAGAGCACGAGACAGACGGTGACTGACAAGACCCCAGCTGGAGCGAACACGGAGCCCAGGGCGGCGATCATGGATGGTGGTCAACCACGACAGGAACCCCCTCCAGGAACGATGCTGGCTGGACTACTCCCTCCTCTACCTGGCGGAGCTCTTCTTGGTGGTGGACAATCTGGACTGGTGGATGCAGCTCAAGCCTTGACGCGAGAGCAGATTCCTGGATGGCCAATGCTCCAGGGACCGTATCCCCAGGGATATCCGGTGGTCTTCCATCCAGGGGGACGAGCAGATGATGTGGCAGATGCCTATCCTCCCGGGACGTCGTGAACGTGAGGGAGGGGAGTTGGCGGAAGGGGCTTCAGCTTCAAGGCTGGAACTATCTCCGGGAGATCGAGAACGCCAACGAGAGGAACATCAGCCTGGACATGCTCTTCGACCCGGTCGTGCACATGAACCCGCTGGTGAACTACCTGGACGTGAACTGGGGGTGGCTGGTGCCATGTCGAGGCAGCAATCGCCTATCAATCCTTGGTCTGCTGAGAAGATTAAGCAGACGATGAATCTCCCGCAGAGCCAAAGCCAAGAGGCGGGAGAAACCGTTGAACTTCTTCGCCAACGAGTTCTTCGTGATGCCGAACAGCGTTTTGCTGATGGTGTTCGACAGCTGCTGGGAGGAGGCAATCCGCCTTCCGATGCTTCGTTCAAGACGGCTGCGGAGAATGGAGGCGCAACACAAGGGGATGGGAAGCAGCAGGTGCCGGAAACCGGGGGACCACGGCAGCCTTCGGGGACTGGAACACAGGTGGCTTCATCCTCAATTATGACGACAAGTGGTGGTGTTCCTGTTCCTGGAGGCAATCTTCCTGGACCTGGACCCGTTCAAGGAACCGGACCTGGAGTATGTTTCCCTTGGCCATATCCCCCTGGAATTCAGCTTGGACCAGGTGGATGGGGTGCTATCGGGCTACCGCCCAATGGTGGTGGAGGTGGCGGAAACTATGGACCTGGCCTGGTTGGGGGTGCTCCTATGTATGGGGGCAGTGAGGAATCGGTCAATGAGACCTTTCGTAGTGTGGATCTACCTCCACTTCCTTCGGACGCCAATGCACTGTCCTTCGGTGATTGGTCAGCCACGATCCAGCCTTTGATCGCGGACGTGAGTGTGTCGGCGGAGGAATGGTGGGCTGTGACATTGAAGGGTGTTGATGAGCTGTATACCCAATGGTTGGCTTCGGATCCTCTTCAACGTCTTCGGTTGGACACTGGCACTTCATCGGCGGCTACAAGGTGGCCTAGGACCGAAAGGAGGATGACCAGTTTGTTGTTGCAGGCGGTCCCCGACAACATCAAGGCGGAGGCTGTGGCTGCTAGGAAGCTGAGCGTGACCCATTTGTTGTTCACGCTGTTCGTCAAGTTTCAACCTGGCGGACAAGGTGAGAGGGTCACTCTCATCCGGTTTTTGACGGAGCTCAAAACTACGGGCTCTATGGTTGAACTGGCGCAGAACCTGCGTCAATGGCGGAGATGGTGGAATCGGGCTCAAGAGTTGGCGGTGATGTTGCCAGACCCTGTCATCTTGGCGGGTGTTTTGACTCGGGCTTCGGACGCCATTGCCAAGTCTGGTGCGCAAGCTGCATACCGGTTGTCGGTGTGCAGGCAACAGTTGCAAATTGATACAAGACCCAACTTGGACTCCATCCAAACCTTCGCGGAGCTGCTGCAGGCTGAGACCGAAGAGCAGGCGTTGGGCGCTGGAGGAATTGGGGGAGCGGGAAAAACGACCGTTCCATTTGTGAAGGCAGCAGCTTTGGGGGCTTCATCAACGACGGCGACTTCGGCGACGGGAAATGCGCAGGAGTCCAAGGCCGCTGGGGCGGAGTTCAAGGGCGACTGTCGCTTTTGGTTGTCGGACAAGGGCTGTCGAAGAGGGGATCGATGCAAGTTCAAGCATGGCACCCTCAGCCCAAAGGAAAATCGGTGCTTCTTCTGTTCCGGCCTCAACCACACTCGGCGTGACTGTCCGTATGTGAAGAAGGAGTTCGGGAAGGAGGAGAATGTGAAGGTGGCTAAGGTGCTGGGGGAGGACTCACAGCCTTCTTCGCCGGAAAGAGAGCCACTCAAGGTGAAGGTTGAAGAGGCCACTGGAGCTTCGGGGAAAAAGACTGAGGCGGAAGCCGGTTCCGGAGTTGCAGGGGGTCCCATGCCGAACAAGTCGGACTCCATCGACACCTTGATGGGGGGAGGCATCGGCTTTGTTGAAGTCATTGCGGAGCGCCAAGGTCAAGGCCATCAAGCTCAAGTTCATGGACGGGGGTGGTAACTTGGACGCGGGCACCGCATTGGGGCTTTTGGATGGTGGTGCAACTCACCCCCTTCGTCAAGCTCTACCTGGTGAACTGGAAAAGGCTGAGAGGGTTCATGTGGAGTTGGCACATGGCTCAATCATGCTGCACCAAGACCCGGTGACGGGTACGTTGTTGTCGGCCGACGCGGTGGAGCCCATCGTGCCGGTCCGAGGGTTGATTGAGCTGGGCTACAAGATGGTGTGGTCCAGGAGTGGTTGTGCTGTGGAGCACCCCCGCAAGGGGAAGATCGTTTCCCGCCTTCGTGAAGGTTGTCCCGTGGTGCTGGAGGAAGATGCCCTGCTGCTCATCCGGGAAATCAAGGAGGTGGAGAGGAAAAAACATGATGATGTCTACCGGGAGGAGAACTTGGAGGAGGAGCTGCTGACGTGGTGGAGCCAACGCTTCCCCGAGGTTCCTGCCAGGATTTTCCGGTACATGACGGAGGAGCATGATTTTGGTGGTGGTGCTCTTCCATGGAATCGACGGCAGCGACGACGGCTGCTGACGGCTAAACGTGTGGTGCTTCATCTCTTCGCGGGGGAGAAGGCCGAAGAGTGGGAGGAGCTCAAAAAGTATGACTGCGAGGTCATCACCTTGGACATCATGCATAACAAGTCGCAGGACCTGCACAACCCGGTGTTGTGGGCTTTCTTGATGCGTTTGGCCAGGCAAGGAACTTTGGCAGCCATCATAGGTGGACCCCCATGCCGAACGGTGTCGAGGCTGCGATTTAGGCGACCAGGCCCAAGGCCACTTCGAGATCGAGGAGCGCATCGCTTCGGGTTACCGAACCTCAGCGTTGCAGAGCAGCGGTTGGCGGACCACGACGCGGCCCTCGTCATCAAGCAGGTTGGACTCTATCTGGCCACGGAAGAAGCCAAGGTGGAGGTGGGTGGACCAAAAGGAACTACGGGCTTCCTGTTGGAGTCTCCAGCGGACCCGGCCAAGATGGTGGGGGATGGTGGACGAATGCCGTCTTTCTGGAGTTGGCCGGAAGTTTTGGGTTTGTTGGAGGAGGAGTCCATGGGGATGGTCACTCTAGATCAGGGTGCCGTGGGGCATTCCAAAAAGAAACCGGCATCGCTGCTCACCAACATGCCGGGGATGATGGAACTACATGGACTTCGAGCACGAGGTGATGATGAACCCCTTCCTGATGACCTACAAGCCAGCATTCAGGCATCAAAGTCCTGGTCTTTGTGGGCACCTGGATTGAGAGCTGCGATTAAGGAGTCTCTCCGATGCATGTTGGAGCAGGGTGCAGCACAACAACGAAAGATAGCCAAGCTATCGCAAAAGGAAAAGGATATGGGGGCGACACACTTTCGCCAAGGACATCGACCCTTTCGCAGGGACTGCAGGCTTTGCGTTGAGCAGGCAGGAACCCAAAAGCCGCATCGACGTCGAGGGGACATCCAAAGAATGTCATCGGCGTGGTCAGTGGCGGTGGACATCGTGGGCCCGCTATCTATGACAAGGGATGGCGCTTCAGGGCGGGTTGTTCGCTATGCTATGATCGCGGTGGCATTGGTCCCGGACTTCAACGCGGTGGCGGAGGACGACGTGGCGGAGAAGGATGTTGCGGAGGAAACCGTGGCGGAGAAGGACGTGGCGGAGAAGGACGTCGCGGCGAAGGATGGGGCGGAGGATCAACGTGATGAAAAGGCTCCTACACCCAAGGAGGACTCTACGCCGGAAAAGGTGGTGGCACCAGAACCGGGGGAGGATGTGGGGGTGATGGAGGAGGAACAGGACATCATGGATCCAGCCCATGACTATGACTTTGAGGCGGAGCTCCAAAAGTGTCAACGTGGAGTTCCTTTGAAGCACGTGACACGCATGGAGGTGCTGGAATCCCGGGCCAAGGCTGAGGTGATTGTCGGCTTGCAGAAGTTGATCACCAAGTATAAGGCCATGGGGGTGGCGGTGAACCGCTTGCACACCGACAGGGCGAAGGAGCTCATCAGTAAACAGGTGGAGGCATGGTGCAGTCGATGGGGGATTGTACAAACGTCCACTGGAGGAGATGACCCTGCTGCCAACGGCCATGTAGAGGCTGAGGTGAACCAAGTCAAAAGGCGCGCAAGGCTACTGCTGGCGCAACATGAATGCGCAGGTCAACTCTGGCCATCGGCGATGAGGTACGCGGTGGAGGAGAGGCGAAGACGCCAGTTGGAGGAGCTTGGAGTTCCAACATTGCCTATGCTGCCATTCTATGCCACTGTGTATGTGAAGGCGAAGAAGTGGCATAAGGAGGGGGGGCTAATGGCACCATTTGTGAAGGGCAGACTGATGTGTCCAAGCCCCATGATGAACGATGGATGGGTGGTGCAGGCTGAGGATGGCAAGATCCTTCATGTTCGAGAAGCTGTACAACCGAACACTGAGGCGGAGGATCTACGTCGGGAACTTGAAGACCAACAAGCACAAGTCCGCCTACAGTTGGAGGAGGAGCCACGACCAGGCCAACCATACCATCGCATGTGGGGGAAACAGCCATTGGATGGACAACCACGCCTTCCTCAAGCTGGAGGACAACAGGGTGCGACTATGCCAACAGCGGGGGGGACTTCTTCTCCTTCTTCTTCGACAGCTTTGGGCACAGCTTCGGGCGCAGCAGGTCCTGGGGGAGTTGCTGGTGAGACTGCGGGAGCTGGAGGCGCGAGGCGCGGGGGAGCTGTGATATGGAGAGACGACCCTCTGGCCATTCCTATCTCGACTACATCGTCATCATCCAAAGGTGTGCGGACGTTGAGGGTTGAGACTGGGGACGAAGGAGCATTGGCCGCTGTTGACATCGAGCCGCACTACCAAGGGGCGAGGTGGTTGTCGGTGCAAGAGCTAGAGGACTCCTGGGGTGAGCAGCTTTTGGGGTGCATCAACCAAGTGCCGACCACGGAGGAGCAGGGGGCGGTGCAGGGTGAGTTGGTGAATCACCTTCTGGGCTGGCGAGATGAAGTTGAAGGTCAGTTGATGGAGCTGAGTCGGGTGGCCAAGGCCCTACAGATCCGACTATGTGCTCTTCAAGCTCAAGGTCAACAAGGTGGAGAAGGTGAACAGGTCCTGCAGACCATGACCGTCCCGCTCTCGGAGGTGCGGGAGAATGCGGACGCATGGAGGCCTTCGTTCCAGTATGAGTACGACGTGCTGGTCAAGGAGACTGAGGCGGTGGTCCCCACGAAGAGGCATTTGTTGGCGCCGGGCACGGAGCTGGTTCCGGGGAAGATGGTCTGTTGCAAGAAAGGGGGCACAGGAGCTAAGAGATCGAGGGCGGTGATCTGCGGCAACCTGGCTTCGGAGCAAGCTGATCCACTTCCTGGAGGTTTGCCTGGTGGCTCCTACGCAAGTGGGGCGGATGGGGTGCTCATTCGGGCATCGCTGTTGGAGGCCAGTCAACGTCGTTGGGAGATCACTTCGTTGGACGTGAAGTCCGCGTTTCTGCAAGCTCCTCGACCACATCAACCAGGGGGCAAGCCCGTGGCAGTTCAGCCGCCGAAGGTGATGGTGGACCTGGGAGTCTGTGAACCGGATGAGGTCTGGCTCATCAGAAAAGCACTCTACGGGTTCAATACGAGTCCATCGTATTGGGCGATCTACAGGGATCAGGTCCTGGAGGAGCTGACGTGGGAGGACAACAACGTCGCCTACCACCTGATCCAGACCAAGGAGCGCAACTTGTGGCGCATTGTGGAGAAGGAGACGCAGGTGGTCAGAGGCCTTCTCTTGGTGTACGTCGACGACCTTCTCGTGATGGGAGATGCAGTGGCACGACCTGGTCTTCTCAAGTGCATCCAGTCCCGGTGGAAAACGTCCACGCCCGAGACGGTGGATGACCAGGGTTGGGTGAGGTTTTGTGGGTACGAGCTCAAAAGCCATGAAGGAGGTTTGTTGTTAGGTCAACCCTCCTACCTGGGTGAGTTGCTGCAGAGGCACAACATCGTGGACAAGAAGACGGTTCCACTGCCAAAGGACGCGGTACCTCCTCCAGAGGTGGAAGAAGGGGTGACGGCGGAGGAGATCAAGAAGGCGCAGGGCATCGTGGGGGAGATCCTGTGGGTGGCCATTCGCAGTCGGCCTGACCTGTCCTATGCCATCAGCGCTATGGGAAAAGAGGTCACAAAACGGCCGAGATGGGTGCTTCGGGTGGGACAACATGTTCTGGAGTACTTGAATGGCACGATGGACTACTTCCTGCACTATGTTCCCTGTGGACCTGGTGATCGTGGACCTCATGGTGATCTTCCTCTGGAGCGCTCTACATCGTTGGTGGAGCTCTTCAGTGACATTTCGTATGCCCCGCAAGGGGAGAAAAGTGTGCAAGGCATCGTGGCGATGATTGCGGGCGCCACTGTGCAGTGGGAAACTTCCAGGCAATCGTGCCTGGCATTGTCAACGGCGGAAGCGGAGCTGTACTCCTACGTGGAGGCCTTAACTATGGGGGATTCGCTGCAGGCGCTGTGGACGGAGGTGCATGGAGAGACGCCGGAGATCGTCACCTATGGCGACAGTCAGGCTGCCATCTCCATCGTGCGCAATCCGGATGGTCCATGGCGTACCAGACACCTTCGACTCCGAGCTAACGTGCTTCGAGAACGAGCTCAACAGGGGCGATGGAAGATCTTCCACATGGCGGGCACGCAGCTGATCGCCGACTACCTGACCGAGAGCATCACGGTTCGAGCTTCCTGGGACCGCTTCCGGGCGTTCACCAACCTCCTGAAGGTCGGGAACCTGGGTGGGGTGGCTGCGGATGATGGGGAGGGTTCGCAGGATGCGGTGGAATCCATGGTGCGGGTGGCGAAGCTTGCTGCATGTTTGGCTGGGTGCGCGGCTATGACCTGGCCTTCCTACACTGCAAAGGCGGCGGTGGCAGCGGCGCTTGCGATTGGGCTGGCCTATGAAGTGAGCCGGGGTTTTAGCAAGGGTTTTTGGACGAGGAGCCAAGATCCGGGGGAGTGTTCAACCATGTCAGATAGGGAAATTCAACAAGAATTGAGATCTACTGAACACTCCACCCGGCTGCAACCTCGTTTGTGTGCCCTGCGGCCTTCGCCGGCAAGGGAAGAACAAGACCAACAGGGGTCAGAACAACGGACCAGTCAAGAAAACATAAGAAATGTTCAAGAGGCCAGAAACTCATCGGCGTCGGGCCGCACGCCACCTCCAGGGGAACGTGTCTCGGAAACTGAAGGCGCTGGGGGTTTAGACCGTAGCCTAGAGGCTCCCAACTCCACTGTGTTCGAGGTGGAGGCGGCGAACGCGAGCCATGGCGTGTGGGGGCGCATCCAGATGAGGCTGCCTGCTGTCTTCCGAGGTGGACGCGAATGGCTTGGAGGAGATGCAGGGCAGCCGGAAGAGGTGCACTACACGAACACCAGGGTGACGCAAGAGGCCATGGACACGGGCACCTACGACATGACAAGACCGCCGATGGTGGTCACCAGTGAGGGCATCCGGACGTTGCGGCCAGAAGAGGTGGACATGGAGACCCAGACGATTCGCCTGATCCCAAATGAACGGCTGGTGGTGAAATCTCCGCCACCTGCAAAGAGGCCTCCGGTGCCCCCTCCTAAACAACCTCCTGTACCCTTTCAACCGCGTGGCTATGGGGGGCTACATCAAGTGGTTCTTCAAGGCCGAGTGAAGCTGCTGAGCGAGGGCAGGCGGCGATGGCATCCTCAAAGGCGATGGGCACTGCCATGGGACACACTTCAAAGGCAGCGGAAACCACTCTCCAAGGAGTTTCTAAGTCGGCAGCTGCGGCGAGGAGTTCGAGCTCGACGGGACCCCCTACGCTGGAGCGAATGCGGCAGCCGGCAACTGACAGGCCGTGGAACAGGCCTGGTAAGGCTCCACCGGCGCAGCTTTTGATGCCGGTTGGGGGCTTGATGGATGATCAGTTGGAGTTCCAAAACTCGGTGTTTTGGACGCCTGAGATCCTGAATGACATTCAGGATTTGATCGAGGAAGAAGCGTTGTTCTACAAGCCAACGCTCAAGAGTGATCGATGGGATCACTTGACCATGGATGGCTGCAGATGGTTGGTCCGCTACCATGGAAGTGCGCGGGTGCAGAGGTTTCATCCTGAGCATCGCAGCTGTCCTGAGGAGATTGATGACTTGGAGTTTATGAGAGTCACCGTCGCTTGGAAAGGCAGCGAGTGGCATCGAAGAGTGGTCGTGGACTGCGATTGGCGACGAGCAGAACTGAGCGGGCCGGGAACATGGGTCGGTTTTTCGCTCTTCCTCATGCGAGAGGGCATGAGGCGACTTTGATGTGACGTCCGAAAGCGGACGGGGGGAGTGCGGATCTTGAAACAGGACGCACAAAACGAGAAGTGTACAACTAGGTACACAAGACCACAGGCCGAAACGCCTGCGTGTTTGGCTCAAGAAAACAAAGACCGCTTTTCGTGAAGCATGGATCCAAATAGATGGTGTGGTGGTTTTGTTTTGGATGTGCTTTGTTCAAGGGAGAATCAAGACGAACAAGCCCGGATCACCATTCAATGGCCTTTCAAACATGCCGAATTGCCAGGTTCGTTTTGACAAACTTTCGGAATGGATCTATGATCTGTCGATGTTGTCCATTGTCCTTGCTGGTTCTGGGGGGATTGGAAGTGGAAAATCGATCCTGTTATCCTGTTGCCACAAATGAATTCGGCACATCAGGAGCCGAAGCGCCTTCTAGTGCATGTGGGCAAGGCAGTGACCTTGGTCTTGATTTCCAGGGCACTTCCAGACAAAGCGTCGGTCCAAGTTCATGTCGCCTCATGCAGATGGTCGAGTGTGAACTGCCCGCTTTTTGACGAAATCAAGGTGGTAAGGTGGTTCTGCTTTCCCTGCAAATTGTTCTTGTGTGGAAGGTACAAGTACCGGCCAAAAGACACAGGACTTGACACGAACATGCGCAAACCGTGGCGTGAAAGCACTTGACTGATCTTCTGGATCGTTTCATCCGAATCCATCCGAATCCCATCCTCCCCCATCGCCACACCTGCAGGTTCCCCCCTCCTCTACCCCTTGGCCTGCGTGGGGCAGACCTGGGCAGCTTGAAGGACCTATATTGATAAGTATATACTGTAAATGTATATAAACAGTTTCTCTCTCAAAGCAATTACATAAGCCATCTGGCGGGGCTTGCAGTAACAGGCCTTGAGCAGTTCAATTGGACTCCTAAGACCCATCTTCGTGAGAGGATGTTGGGGGTGCTCAAAAAAAGTGTTGTTTTGAATATAGCTCTGTTTTTTCGGGACCGGAGGATGATGGCTTCCACCGGGCCACCAGCTTCGCATCAGCGCAGGTAGCGCTGCTTGTGCGCTGCTTCCAGCTGCCGTCTGCGCTCGGCGAAGGGATGGCGCGTCCATGGCTTCGTGACAGTTCTGCAGTTTGGGTCACTTCACTCTGCAAGTTCGCAATCTAGACAGTGGTTAGGTACCTCCATGTAGCTTGGTTCCCTGTTGAAAGGCAAATATGGATACCTCCACCTCCTTAGCTCTCTCCTAACCAACAGCTAACAATAGCCCTGTCTAGGTGTAGAGGAACCAGCCGTTCCATGGTGTGATGAAAATGGAATTGTCTCATGGAATCATAGGGAGCCTGTTGGCTTTAATTAATTCTTGAACATGTAGGGGTCTGAAATGGAAGCATCCACTGGCCATGCATGTGTACAGTGCACCTGCATGTCTACACTACAGACAGTGCGATTCTGTTGTTTTGCTCGTAAACCAAAGGCAGAGCAGAGTTCGTAGGCAGGATTGTCTGTCGGTTCTCTTTCTTTTTCACTACCGCTATGAGCGAGTCCTTCGTCTCGCTCACTATAACAAAAGGCTGTCCTTTCTTCCATTTCTCTTGCTTACCTATACTACAACAGGAGGCTGTCCTTTCTTTGACTTACTTATATAATCTATACTTAGTATACTACCGAGCGATTCATCTGTCTCGCTCGCCGATTGGAGACACGCATTTGGGATTTGGAGGATGTGCAATTTGATGCTTTGCATCTCGTATATACCATGGAAACTTTGGAATTGAAACTTTGACCTTTGTATGTTTGGGTGTTGGGATTTGTTTCCTCAGGCCTCTTTCATAATTATTGAGGTTTCCATGTGGCATGGGGCTTTTTAGATCGTACGAACTCTATTCCGAACTCTGCCAAAGCTATGTGCGGCAAAGCCTCCGCGTGAGGTGAGCTTCCGTGAAAAGCCCGGTGTTTGGCCCGAAAAAGACCTAGAGCCTTAGGGCCTCTGGCGAGGTTGAGCCCGGTTCTTCGATGCAACGAGGATCTGACTCTGGTCGCCAATCCCTTTTGCTTCGAAACGAACGAAGCACCACGTGGTCACACAGGACCACGTCGTCCGTCCGGAGGTCTGGAGCATCCGGGTGGTGGGCCCAGAAAATCGGGGAGAAGACCGGCCAACATGGTGTGTAATCTCTGGGCCAATCGCTCGTGCAGGTTCTGGTTCTGTTCAAGTTCTGGTTCCATTGGCCGGTTCAATCTCTCATTTTGGCTTCGTGATGATCTTGACCGTGGGCACCAACATTCCCCGCTCTGACCCAAGACTCTCGCATCCTGAGGTCCAGACCTTCCCACTTCCCATAGTATTTTTCTGGTACCTCCATCAGATCAAATCCATCAGATCTCTCTGGAGTTTTTTTCAGAAAAGAATGTGTCCAACTGCTTGACACAACTGGCCTAGTTGCATCAAGTCCCACAAGCTGTTGGCGCATCCAAACTGATCCAATTCCACCCAAACTCACAATTCGCGGCCTGTATCTCCATTCTGAATTCTGAGTTTCTCATGTCCATTGCATGCAAAAGATCCCAGGAGTCCAAAACCTCCTGATGTTCCTCCATTTTTTTGGGGTATAATAAGCTAATGTCTACAGGTAGGAATGGCAGTCCTCGTGCGGTTCGATTAAGGAGAGCTTCCTCGTGAAAGGAATGGTCAACTTAGACCCAAAAAGCCTGTAGGGCAAGACCACAGCTACGCCGCTACGCCGAACCTCACTCCCGAAAACGAACAGAGGACCGACCCCCCCTGCAAAAATGGTTTTCCTCTACCAGCAAAGGGGGTGTTTTCAGGGTCCAGGTTAGTCTTCCAGGCTGTAGACGATGTTTCAGGGCCCCTTCCACTGGTGGGTCCACTGGACCCGTCGCCCCGCCCCAGATCCTCTCGACTCAACATGGCTGTCATGGCACCGAGCGGACCCTGGTAGGTTGAGCTCCCGTAATTAGGTCGTGTAATGATGCTGCTTCATTCTTTCGGTGGTCAACCATTGGCTCCTCTGGTTCGGACCCTCAATCCATATCACGTGGCTCCACATCCTGGACATCTCTGGGCATCGTCACGTGGCTCCGTTCGACATTCCTCAGGACGGCGGGACGCTTCTGCTTCTCCCACGGCACAGGCGGCGGTGGAGTGCTCGTTCGGGTCCAGAAAAATCGATTGAAAAACCAGTGGAGTCCCAGTATCTCATAGCTCTGATGCTGGAGCCCCTCGTTCAAAGGCGGAGCTGCCTTGTGTCTGGCTTCAGCTTGGCTCAATGAATTATCTCTTTGTGTGCGTAAATCCTTGGAAAAGCAGTCACGTGCCCCCCTATTCCCGAAATTGAAGCTTCAACTTCACTGTGAACAGTTACTCCATCCCGTCTGGTTTCCGCAACCGTTTTGGATGCTGCAAAGAACCAATGTTGTGGAGCTATAGCTCCAAGATCGAAGGAATAAGATGCTCGATTCTTCTGCCCCGTTGCACTGCTTCAGTCATGTTGATTGGTTGCTTTCACGCAAACTGCACTACTTCATGGTCTTCTTGTGGTGTCCATATCGCTTTCATCCACCTCTGGTACCTCACAGCTCTGATGGCGTTTCCGTGGCGTTGCTGGGAAAGAACGACGTCACAGGGACCCCACCGCCTTTTTCCTGTTTGATCCATTGTGTTTCGGATGGCCAAACCATGGGTTTTAGAGCCACCAATGATCAACTCCTGGGCGGCTTGGCCACCAAGAGTTAAGCCCCCCCGCACCAAAACCCTTCCACACGTCATAGTCCCATCCCGAGCGTCACGTTCCATCTGGAGTTCTCGTCTGTATTGGGAGAAGCGCTTCCCATTTGGAAGGCCTCGGCTTTAGCCCGCCGAAACCGACGAAACCGGCGTTCCCCTCACGTCGGGTAGGCCCGGCGCGCACGCTTCGAAGCGGCCGCCGATGTCGGTTGGGCAGCTGACGGGGAGAGGTTTGGGCTGTCGACCACCCGATCCTGTCGGGTGAACGATGCGATGCTCTGAATCCATCCGAATCCATCCTGTCTACCGATGGTCCTCGGATGGGTCGTCCAGACCTTTGGTGATCTGCATGGAAATGTCCATGAGAGTGGACCTGGACAAGCCATGGTCCTTGCGAATTGCCACCCAGTAAAGCCAACATGGAAATGCCTGTTATCTCTCGAAGGAAGTAGACAAGAGTGGATCCGGCAACCCCATCGGGTCGCAGGTCATCCACTTGGAGCCTTGGACCAACTTCGTTTTTGGGCGTCGATGCCCTTTTCCGCTGGGCTGCTTTTCTCAGGGCCCGCAAAAACTCGTGCGTGGAATGCGCGGAAGTTGGTGGAGGGAATACGTCTTCCCAAGACCCTTGTGAAACCGGTGCTGCAGTATGTTGGGTGACGAAGTAGAAAAGCCCAGCTCCCTGAAAGCATCGAGCGTTCAGGAACCAACGATAGGACGCTGCTTAAGCAGCTGAGAGGCCTTGGAGGCCGAAAAGATCCAAAACGTTGCGGATGTTGCGGCAGAAGAACCAAAAAAAATGTCAGACTCCTGGTTTCTCCCACATGAACGTGCCAAGCTGCGACCAAAAGCAGCTTCCATATCGCCATCATGATGTCCGTCTGACAGGAGAAATCCATGGTCTCACTCTCTCAGGCTTGTGTTTGTGTACACTGTGTATGTTAGTCTATCAGCTTTTCAGAGCTGTTTGGGACTCTGGCGCTCCGCGGTCGCGCAGACCGCGGTCGCGCCAGGGCGCGGTCGCGCCACGGCGCGGTCGCAGTGACCCTCGCCTCCGAGTTTCTGTATGAGACGGATGTTGAGGAGATATAGCTCCTGGGGCCCACTTTCGACCCCCGAAGCGACGAAGCCCCTTTCGCGTCCAAAAGAACTGGGCAGAGGAAAAGGATAGCAAAAAGGCACCGCAGCGGGCCTCTAAAAAACCCCTGGCTCGAGCCATGAGTCTCGTTTTCAAGATGTGTTCATGATGAAAACCATCCCTCCGCAGCAGAGAGGTCATGTCAAATCTCACATCTCAGCAGAGGGTCTTTCGAAACCTCTAGGACCATCGATGTCACAAGGTCTCATGTCACATGTCGGGTCTCGGGTCTTTCGTGGGTGGTGAACGACTCGACCTACCTGGCCTGGCCCCTCTCTGGCGCCCCCCTCTCCTGCCCTCGTTCTTGGCCAGTCGTCCAAGGACGAGCCGTGCAAAATCAAAGCAATGTGAATTCCATGCTTAAGCCGAGCTGCACATGATCGATAGGTTTGTTGGGAAGGAAGAAGGCAAAGGATTTGTTAAAGAAATAGAAGTGCCACAATCACGAGAAACACCCAAGACTTGGTCGCCATCTGCCAGTTACAAATAAAGCATGACCAATCTTCCAGCAGCCAGCGCTGCATGCAACTGCCGTTTCGCTAGATTTAGCTAGGTGAGGCCAAGGGCTTCGAGTGGAGCGGAGCTCCTTCCGTCACATGTCTCAATGGCCGAACCCAGTCCAAAGCTGCACACGCCAGCCAGAGCCCAACCCACCCGAAGAACCTTGACCCGCTTTGAAAGAAGCAGGGCGCAGCATGTGCTAGGCCCAAGTGACCCTTTAGAGGCCCAACTCACCCACCAGCGCTGGGTCTTGTGCTTGCAGGTCATCATTCTCTGCTTTCTCTGCTAATCTGCAGGTGCAGGATCGAGCCGTGTTCGACAGCTTAGAGGGATGATGATGAGAATCAATCTTGGGGCGCAAGGGGCAACATGTTGGAGATGCTGTGAAGATGTAGAAACGTACTATGTACATCTATGTACTGGTGTACTGAATCTTCACAACCCTCCTGTTAGCTCGTTTTCCTGCCACTTCCACCATGCAGGGCTGCAGGGCTGCAGGGCTCGTTTCAAAAGCATCGCCCTCCTGTTGAGGGCTCTGGGAGCTGAGCCCTGCTGCCAGGAGACGTCTCGTCACGTTGACAGCTCTTGTCAGGGAAGTCCTGGATGTCTTTTTCACAGCGACCGAGTGAGTTTCACAGGTTGTCTTTTTCACAGCGACCGAGTGAGTTTCACAGGTTGAAGGGAATCAAAGGAATATTCCTGTAGGTTGTATTTCCATTAGAAGTTCACAAAAGGAATATTCCTGAAGTTCACAAAAGGTTGTGTGTTGGATGTCCTTTTGTTTTTCGATGTTGTTTGTTGAAATCTTTTGATTGAACATCTTAACTCATGGTTTTGTTTTTAGAATGCAACAGGGTGGTAGACATGGAGTGTCCCGAATCACCTCTTTTCGATTCTTTTCGGGGAGAGAAAATGGACCGTCCACCATTTCGACTCGAAATTTGGGTGGAGCACATGTGCTACCACCACCACCACCACCACCAGAAGTATCCATTTCATGTGCTAGCCAGGAGCTCTTGTTTCCCGTTACAGCTCTTGTTGACACATCTCCGAGAGCGACAAAGGCCAAGGCCATGGATGTCTGTTTGGTTGACCCGATGGGTGGACCGCCGGAAGCCTAGAGTGGTCGGGTCTATGGTGGTCATCAAATAGATAGAAGTTCGTAGATTCCCACTCAAAATGTATTGGAAAGCGTGCCACGATCTATTTGGTGGTCTAAATAAAACATTCTGGATGTGATTCTTCAACCCTGATGTGTCTGAACCCCAAAAAGTTCTCATTCCTCTCGTGGGTATCCGCCAGGCATGTTCCAGATGCATGATGGCAAGCACTGGTTAAAAACAGTTTGCAAACCTTTCCTGAGATGTCCAGCTCGTGAAAGGAGTCATCCTGTGGAACACCTAGGCGCAGCAGAATGTGTTCTACAGGAGATGTCAACTAGCTGCAACTAGCTAGTGGTTAGAGAACCCAATAGCCGGGGATTATGAAAGCATCCAGCTCCTTGGTTCCTTCCTAACCATCAGCGTTCGACAATGTCCCATGCCACACATCCTCTGAACCTGAGGGTGCGTTCGGTGTCGGCCCAATCACATCCGACCTGCGACATATCAGCTTCAGCCTCATCAGCCTGGAAAAATGGGAGCCCCACTGCCATCTTCTTCTGCCTCAGCCTGGGCCGGACCACTCAACAGGATTTTCCTCAACAGACGTCAATTGGTCAGATAGTCCGTGGGACCCAGGCTAAGTCCGTGGGACCCAGGTGCAGGGCCACTGAGGAGGTCTGGAACGCGCCCGCGGACCAAAACGGAAGGGGCGCAGAAGACCGGACCAAAGACCGGTGCTTTCTGCTCTTGCATACCAACGCACGCTCTTCAAACATCGATTGTTTTTTAGGTTGTTTAGCGTTTTTTGACCAATGCGTGAAGTTCTATACTTTTATCTTTTAGACATGCTCGTATGGGTACCCCTTCCTTCAAGATGGCTCAAAATGGCCCCATGGTGCGAGTTATGCAGCACAAAATGTTTTGCGCTGTTGGCATTTTATGTTTCTGGTTCTGTTTCTGGTCAAAGCAACAACAACAACAACAACAACAACAACAACCACCACCACCACCACCACCTGCCACTGGCCCGCTGCTGGCCCGCTCTTGGGCGTAAGCCCATAAAATATGACGAGTCATGTTTGACAGCTTGGTGGCTTGAACCACATTTCATTTTGGCTGTTTCTTTTTCCAGTCCCTACTTGTTTTTCCCATGATTGATTGAGACTTCTTGGATGCAATTTGGTAGTCTCTGGAAAAGGAAAGGCTGTTCCAGAAGCATACATCCCACAACTGAAGCTTGCATCTTCCTGCAAAGTGGTCTTGGGTAGACATTCATCCCAAGCTTGTATCCAGTCTTAGACCTTCTGACCCTTCTGACGCCAAGTCTTGGACCTCATCATCCCACAGCGTGGCGTTCACCTGACCGTTGAGAGCACGGCCCGACGCATCGAGTCATCGAAATCGAGACTCGATCGACGGATCCACGGACTTTCTGAGATTGCATGGCTCCACCTCCTCCACCCTTTTCGCGAGCCAAAGATGAGGCCCAGCAACCAGGCAACCCCGCACCAAGCGCTCCCATTGCCTTGCCACCATTGATGTGAAGCACCACGGGACCACCATCGGTGGGCACCTGTTTGCCCGCTCGTCGATTGGGGCAGGGCAGGCCGGGTTTTTTCAACCCTGCCAGTTCAGTGGAAGGAATTAGGACCATTAGGAAAAGAATCACCAGCGGTCACCAGCGATTCAAGTGATGTTCAGCGTCGATTGAGTCGTGGACGACTTCGAGTCCTCTTCGTCCTTCTTTGATCCCAATCTACTCCTACGAGTCAAAGAATCCACCGCAAAAATGTGCTACAGCTCTCCTGATATCAACAAAGAGTTTTGCTCCAAAACGACTGGACAATCTATTCCCCTCGCGGCAGACCTGTTAGATCAAGAACATCGCACACGAGGTGGCTGACGCGAACTTTTTGGACGACCAGCTCTGGATTCATTATAGATTTGGAAAACTTGGGGAGTTCTTGTGATGTTGCACAAGTCCAAAACAGGAGAATCCTCCTGTACCACCACCTGAGAGTCTTTTTCCACCAGGCTATTCTCCATGCTTTGGTGGTTCGAGGTCATGTAGGAGATCTTCCATAGTGTGCGTGTGCATGTGTACTATACATGCTAATTTCGAGCATTGATGAATGTCCACCAAGAGAACTCATCAACTCCAGAACATGGATCAAACCCTTCCGTTGCTTGCTGCGAATTCAGTGCAGAATCGTGTCACCGCACTGCATCGAGCATCTCGGCCACGGGGGAAACCTCCGCTTCGCTCACAACAGCGGAAGAATTCGGTCTTGGTGCCCAAACCACCACGTTGCACTGTTCGAGCGGCCAGCCACCTTGAGCAGAAAGGCAGTGGTAGAAATGGTATGAGAATGTATGAGATTGATATGGGACGTTGGAAAAGAACACATCTGCGACATCGGAGCTCCAAACATCAACCTCATACCGTCAACCATCTCAGGTAGTGCACGACTTCTGAGTCATTTAGAGTGTCCCCATGTTGAGACAAACGCACTCCAAAAATCAATAAAACCCTTCACCAGCCGGAAAAAATGTGAACAAAGTCGATCAGGTATCGGTTCCACAACTGTATATATACATATATTATATATATAAAGAGCAGCTGCAACCTGATCCAGAAACTCCTCATCCTCTGTTCGC
This sequence comes from Durusdinium trenchii, assembly GCA_963970005.1. Lineage (NCBI taxonomy): Eukaryota > Dinophyceae > Suessiales > Symbiodiniaceae > Durusdinium > Durusdinium trenchii. The sequence goes on along the minus strand of CAXAMN010007792.1, from coordinate 137,763 downwards.
CTTTGCATAGCCTCGCATTTGTGCACCATCCAGGCTGGCGTTTACTGTAATTACTAGGCCCCATCCATCTGCGGCAGAAATTGGGTGCTTCCTTGAAAATCGAAGTATCTCATCAGCAGGAGAGGACCAGGTCCAGGAGAGGACCAGTCAGGTTCCAGGAGAGGCACCAGGGGAGGACCTTGGACACCGAGCTCAGGGAGATCTCTTCTCCCGCGGGCGCTTGCCGAACTGCACCAGCCTCGCAGCAGTTCGAGGAAGGGGGGAAAGGCGGGAAATATGCGAAAAGCCTGGTCGAACAAAGCCATGAAAAACCATAAACAATGGGAATTCACCCGGGCAAGTGGTGTGTTCTATATAATTGTGTCAAATGTTTGCACCACACAGCATCTACAAAAAGCAAGGCAGCAACTTCATACAGACCAACTGTGTCAACAAGCCACATTCACACAAAAACCTCCAACTGCTTTGGACGACCAAGGTGGGGTCATGCTTTCTTGAGCCTCATCTTTTGATGTGGATTGTTGATTGCGCACGACTGAAAATTAGCTTTTTGGGTGATTCTCATACGCCGCAAATCCTCCTTTGCGACTCTTGTGTTTGACGCAGCCTGCATGACCACGCCTCCTGCGCAAAAGTGTATGAGATGGTCATGCTTCGAGGAAACCCGAGTGCCCGGATCACCAAACAAAGTATCCTTGTCTGGTCAGTCCACTGCAAAACTGCTTGCGGGCCTGATCCTGCACACTCCACCCACGAAGCTTCAAGTCAACCTGTGACAAAGCCGGGATGACGTATGATGACATCGCATGATGAGCTTCCACCTGTCTCAATGCTTCCTTCCTGTTACACCCGTCCCTGTCTCTTCCCATCTCTGAGTCTAACTGCCTCATTCAGCGTCAAAGACGCCGTCGCCAGAGGCTCTAAGACGTCGCACCAACCTTCCTGCGCCGTTCAGCGGCGCCGGACCTGTCGGTGGGTTTGGTGGGGCCCGGTGTAGATGTCCGGTTACGGGAACAGTCCGGAGGGGTCAAGAGAGCCAGGTAGTAATACACTGGGATTCCAACCACCATGCATTTGTTGGTCATCAGCTACTGGGACTGGACCAGTACCGGACCAGTGAGACCGATTCCAACGGCCTCCAAGCCTTTGTTGGAGGCCTCCAGGCCTCCATCCCAATAGGGACAATGGAAAACACCGTGGTACAGTAGTTCCAGACACTACAGGAGCAGAGGCAGCTCTGCAGCCCTTGCAGCTCTGCTCGCTGTTTCGTCCGATTCCTCCTGTCCTTCACATCGAGACCTGTGAGGGAAAGCCCGCATTTGCAGCGCTCGATATGGGTGCCCTGGCGGGCAGGAGAAACGGGGTCCAAATCGATGCGGAGAGGTGTGGTTTTATATGGTGTTATCCATAGTTGTTGGTCCTAATGGATGCGGAGAGGTTTGGTTTTATCTGTTGATTTGTTTGACTTGTTACTTGTTGATCAAGTCTTCTAGGGGAGGCATCTTGCACCCCATGGCGCGGCAAAGAACTTCTTTTTGGAAGAAGCAAGGACACGGCTAGGCAAGACTGATGTTGGCCATGCAAAGCTTGAAATGGCAGTGTGGTTTTGTCTGGGCTTTCATCTGTACTGTAGTCGTCCCGTTGCAAGCAGAATACGAAAGGCACAACAAAAACATGACCATGCTTCTTGCTGATGCCTGGATGCCCCCCCATCTTCTCCTGCATTTGAAGGTGCTTTTGCCAACACCTTCCTTGCCTCCAATAACGCCGCGGCCGCACCAGCCACAGAGATTCCCACCTCTCGATCAAGCCAGAGATTAGATACTGGCACCATTTGGGGGGGTATTTGCAAACAATGTTTTTGGGCGGTTTTCAAAGGCTTGTCATACTGTGGTGGGAAGTATAGATGTTCAGTCTGTCCAATAAACAGGAGGTCCAACGCCTGCTGTTGAGACATCCCCAACCATGTCCAGTACAACTAGCTGGATCTCACAAAAGTAAAGGGCAGGACATCACAAGTCCTACGAGCTCCTCAGAACAAATGAATCTCATATCTTCAGTTAAGCTGGAAAACCCACAGAACGTGCCTTCGGCGGCGAGCATTTTTCTATGCACATTCATAGCTCAGACCCTGAGGTTTCAGAAATTACCAGCTTTCTACGCAAAAAGAAATACTGCAAAAAAGAAAAGGAACACGAGACTCGGACAAGTTGAGCCTCACAATCTCTGACCACGCAGCGCAGCACTCGTACGTCACGGTGTGAAGCTACTTCGATGCCTGGGCTCGGACGCGTATCTATCGGACGCGGTATGCGGCACTGGTACGTCAGGTCTTACTCACATGGAAACACAGGGGAGGAAGGTACATAGTGGAAGGATGTGGACAAGATGGGAGCAGCATGGGATGCAGCCCCTGCTTGCTCAACTTACAATGGCTATGTCAACTATGTGAACCTCACTGAGACCCAGTGCCTTTTCACACAGCAAAGGCGAGTTTACGACAATTCTTCCTGCGGGTAAGCAGGGAAAAGTCAGTATATAAAGTCATTGATGCAAATCAATGGAATCTGTGACCGCGATGAGACAGCGGCTGACCCTTGAAATCATCGCAAAACTTGGGTGCATCAAAGTGACTCCACAATTTGAAGATCGTCTTTCTATGTCTTCCGTAAACCAATCAAGGCCATTTTCCATGTGTTCATTTCCATCTGAATTATACGTGGCTTCAAAGCCCCACATCAAAGGCTTCATCATCGCCCCCGGCGGCCTATGCCCATGCCAGCCGTGTCCACCTGAGGAGGAGAAACCATCCATTGTTGGAGGACGCCCCATTGTTGAGTCTTCTCACCAGGAAAATTGATCACTGTTTTCATTCACCACACTTTCCTGGATGAACGAATTGGTAGAGGCCAAAAAGCACCCGACTCACGGAAGAGTTTGTTTCCTCACTGAAAAGCATTCGGAGCACTGTCGATCGAAGTGACGTGGCGACCAGCCCAGGCTCTGTGATTCTTGGGCCACATCATCCCACCAAAAGTGACACCCCCCCTCGCCACCCTTCAGCCACCTCGCCATCCTTCGGTCACCTGGTCACCTCCACTCCACTCCACCCTCCTCCACTCCACCCGGTGTCACCTCACATCGCTCCACACTGCAGCCACCGGCCAACAGCAGGGCGCAACCGCCGTGGGCCACGCGGAGACGCAGCCGGCTGAGCCTCGTCCGGCGACGGGAGAGACAGGCGATTGGAAGGGAAAGAGGAGCCAAAGGGCTGAGCAATCCGCCCAAAAAGGGCCGAGCATCTCAGCCAAAGGGTGTGACCAGTCGCGGAAAAGACCTCAAAAGACTAAAAAAGCAAGCTGGACAATAATCATAATAGACCTGTTTTAGCGCAGAAAATGCTAGGTTGAGCGAATGATAATTCCGGAGGCTCCGTCAACGTTTCTGAGCTACGGCAAGACCAATTCCCACCATACCACAAGAAATATAGATCACTATGTGATGGTATCCTATGTGAGTGATTACCTATAGTGTTGATCACTATATGTGTTGATTACTATTCCATACCACCAATATGGTCGAAATAGCTTGGTCTTATAAACCTCACAAGCACTCAGAAGGGATGGTTGTAGAGTGGCCCCACTACAACGCCCAAGGTGGGAACCACCAACCAGCTCATGCTTTGATTCACAGGTATATACCACGATAACTCAATGTTAAATGCATCTACAGCTACAACTATAACTTCATATTAAATGCATCTAAAATCATCGAAATACTGGAGAGATCTGGAAAGGTGACGTCACAAATGGATGGGTGTCCTCATATGTTGACCCCGACCCCAAGACGCCGAGGTCGGTCAACCTCCACCGAGATCGCTGAGTGCAAGCACACGACCGAGCTCATGGAAGGCCCAGCTGCAACGATGAGCCCCTCGGAGAGTGTGAATCTATGGATGTGTAGTGCAACAGCTTTTGGGGTATGGTGAAGCTATGGACAGAAGGACAGTGCATCTATGGACCCCAGGCTGAGACTGCTGGGTGACAAACGAGGAAGAATACACCAAAACATACGACCAAAGATATGACCAAACCCAGCAAAAGGGCGAGACCCTCGTTATTCTGATCTATAGGCCTATGGGTACCATAGGGATCGAGGGCGAGATGAAGGCCTCAGCTCCTGCCATCGGGTACACCCCATCCACCCTCCCCCCATCTCCCAACCTCGCCCTCCAACAAGGCGGATGCATCGGCTGGACCGGCAATGCAAATGGCCTGGAAGATGCAAGATCGATGTGCCCACCCAAATGGAAGCCTTCGAAATACCCATAGGACCCCTCCAGGACCCGAATCCAGAACCATTCCAAGGGCAGGAAGATGGAAGCAGCCCTTGGGTTCAATATATCCATACATCAGCATCCCCATCCTTCCCACACCCAAGAGTTCCCTTGTGGCATGACACATCAAGCGCAGGAGAGCCGCCGGTTTTTGCCCAGAAAATCAACAAGAATTGGCCGAAAAGCCTTCAGATGCATACAGTGCATACCAGGTGTCTTCTTCACCTTCGGACATTTCTTGGAGAAGCTTCACAGAATCAAGCAAGACAACGTGGCTTGGCTCCTACAAGTACAATCGTGTGTGTGTGTGTGTGTGTGATTGTGTGCGTCTTACAATTCTTGTTTGAGTCCCATGAAACGGGATTGCTTCAGGGACCACACAACCGGGTCTTCAACAGGGCAACACACATACAACTCCTTGGCCAATGAAAAGACCTCTACCCATCCTTGTGACCCATTAGCCACCTGAGTTCTACCGCGCCAGCACTCTGTCGCACTCTGACGTACTCTGACCGGTCGCTGTGTCCCCGCTGTCACACCTTGTCGATGATCATGGGTTGAAGCAAGGCCTCTCTATGGTTGGACCTGGGCAATGCTTGGAAAGCGAGTTTGAGCTCTCATCGTCTCCCTATTAACATGTGGCACTCAAAAAAAAAGGGAAGATAAGCGCAAAAAAATAATAGACGTCCCTCCACAAGGTCCTTTAAGAAGAATCACCAGACCACTCACTCACTCGAACCATTTGGAGATCGCATCGAGACAAGGACGAGCGCGGAACATGGGTCGGGCGAGAGGACCCAGCGCCGAACATGGCGCGGCGGGAAACGCGCTCTGCTTTTCACCATCTGCGCTGTGCCAAGTAGGCCTAAACATCTTCATTACTCCCAGGCCACAGCGAAAACGAGCAGCCGCAGGAGTTGCTTTGTGCATGCCTTTGTGAATCATGGCCTGTCCGTGAAAACATGGCCTGTCTGCAATTTTCAGAGTACATTGCTCATACGAAGGCACTCTGGGACTAGGTCCATTTCAGGCACCAAAGACCTGTCACATTGTCACTTCACCAAAGACTGGAAGAGCTTGCTTCGTCGGGTCTCATAGGAAAGCAATTGAACATTGTAACATCAATGAACATCCTACAATCGATCCTGATCGATCTGCTTTCAGGTCCACAGGCCGGAGTTCGAACGCCCGAAGCGGTTTTCTGGGCCCAATGACCCACCCCCTCCGGTGCGGTCAGACTCCTCCGGTACAGACCTCCGATGTTCGGCCGCCGTGGCGCGGCTTGGCCGCACCCGATTTGGCGGCCGAAGAACCGGTCAGGTCCGGGTGCCGTCAGCTCTCAGTATCTCCGATTCCCTCGAACTCATCACCTTGGGAGGGTAGGGGGTGCAGGGCATGCCATGTGAATATGATAGACATGGCGCAGACTGTCCGCAGACTGTCTGGCGAAAGACATGATAAAGACATTGATTGGGAGAGGCGTTCCCCAGCTGCCGCTGCCCATATGCTACGTCGTCGTTAATCCCACGGGTAACTCGCACGGGTTAGGGGGCAACACTGCTGACCATCAATCCTGTCAGCGTAGAGTCATCCCGGAGTGGATAGAATATGGATGAATATGGTAAGATCCAAAAAAAACATAGGAAGGTAGTCTTGCTTTTGGATTGGTTCATATTCTATCTACTCCAGGATGACTAGATGTACAAGTCAAACATGACAAAACATGTGACCCTCTGCCCGGCTCTGCCCCGCTGTCTATTCAAGCATCCATCGTCGACGGCAAAGTCCTTGGCAAGAGTGCGATGTCTGGAGCCTGAAAACCTGCCTCGGCCCATTCTGAGTTCTTCCATGTTGAACAAAGTGGGCATGGAGCCGTCCAGTTGGTCAACGATTCACCACCGGGAGGCCATCCCGGAGCCAGCTCTTTGATGGCCACCCAACAGCATCAAACGGCCAAGCTTCCCATTGCTCTCGAGGTGGTCGCTCTTGTGGCTCCTTCTCCTCCACTCTCGCTTTCGGAAGCCTCGACCGCTGAAAGCACCAGCACCACCACCCACCCACCCACCCACCCACCCACCCCCACCCAAGATGTCACAAGGTCTGGTAGGTCTCGAACTTTGGCAACCACACGACGATGACGAGGTGCTAACGATAATGATGCCCCTTCTGATTCCCGTACATATCCTTCTCACATTCCTGTCCCTGTAGCTAGTTCAAAAGGCTTTGGATGGCTTTGACACCCAATCCTGCCCTCCCCACCCTCCCCACCCTGCCCACCCCCACCCTATCCCATCCCAGCCACGGTGGGATCCTCTGATCCAAGGGCGGCAGACGGCTCAGCAGCTTCTTCAGCGGCTCGGCCTCGGCGGACTCGACACGTCCGGCGGCGTCGTCACGGTCCGGTCAAAGGTGTGAAGCAAAGGACCGATCAAAGGGTGTGAGTTGCCGAACAGGAGATTCACACCTGGTTTGTTACATGTCGACCATCGGACCATTGTCACCTGGTTTAGTAATAACAGCGGAGTTACCGCTCTGGTGTGTTTTTTGACATGTAAAAACAACATCGGACAATCAAAGGTGTGGGTTCTGAGGACCGTCACGTCCGCCGTCCGGAAGAACTTGGCGTTTCTCGCGCAGACCTGGCGGAAGTCGGAGAGAAGTTTGCCACGTCGAAAGCTGTGAGCAGCAGGGAGAGCACTTGGGATAAACGGATTTGGCCTGAGTCTGGGAAACATGTAGAATCTAAGAAATCCTAAGAGACTTTGTAAAATATGCCACCATTCTGAAGGCCTGCCTGTACAGGTTGAGTCAGGGGGATTGTCCAATCTTGTGGTATTTTACCTGTCTGCCACGAAACTATCAGCGACCATCGCACGATCACCATGCCTCCTCCATTGTAGGTCTCTTCTTGGGATCTTTCTGCAAACACATCTCAATGAGATCTAAGAAGAGGTGCGAGAGTTTCCTGCCAGTCACGCACGGCTGATGAGAAGCAACAGATCTTGCGGGCTGTCTATTGATGTCTTTTGAATTGAAAGGGATGGTCTTCAGGTGCTCTCATATTCCTCCCAGACCGAATGCAAGAGGGAAAGGAAAGGCCTTATGAAGCCTTGCAGCAGCGTAATACACCACTTTCAGAATCAATCAATGGAATTATTCTTGAATCATATCTTGTCACCTGGCACTCTCAAATACAAAGAGAAGCATCCAGCCAATGATTCGGCACTAGTGATATCTTGATCGTCTCTAGTTGTGAAAAAAAGACTCTATTCCCATGGCCCCCATCGCCATGGCCTATTTGCCTTGGGCGGATCCTTTTCGATGATGATCTTCATGACCTTTTCGTCAAAGCGAACTTTCTCCGCTGCGACGCGGAACGAGAGAATCAAAAGCGACAAAATGTCTGCTGATCAAGCGTTCCCCGTTTGTCCCGGCGATCAAGTCTGCCCCCTCACGAGTTTGACGTCTCTTTCTCAATCCATCCAAAGAAATGCCTGATGGAGCTTGGAGCTGGGTGCCATCCCACTTGAGAAGACAGGATGTTTGATCCTTGGTCCGACGACCTTCTTGCTGGGGGAGGCAAGATTTCGCATCCCAAAAGCCCAGGGAATCTCTCAGATTGGTGGTTGACCATGCACCCACAAGATGTAAACGAATGGCTTCGGTGTCTTGTGTGTCTTGATCGGGCGCGAATAGCTAAGGGGTTTTACAAAAGCACCATCTTTGCCAGGAAGTGCCACGATCCATTTCGATTGAGAACAAACGGAAACGGTTGTGACATCCAGCCATGTCTAGATGACCGCGGTCCGTGCCTTCAGAGGATGCATCCTTTGGTAGGGCGCTTCCCCCGTTGCCAGCTCGATGCCAGTGATGCCTTGGAAGACCGGCGCCCCAGATCAAGCGGATCACATGAGCTGGTTGCAAGAATGGGATCATCACATACCCATTCAGAGATCTCAGATGTTGCAAGAATGGGATCAAGAATGGGAAATCGCAACAACCGGTACTGTCTCGGCACCAAGCCATAAGACCAAATATCTGCCTTTCGCGGCCACGATGCAGATATGAAAATAGGGTAGAGGAGTGGTGCCAGGCATTCGACTTTTGAGTCCAGTGCGGTAGATGCATGCTAAATACCATGCGTTTGCTCTAGCTACAAATCATCCAGCTTGAAGCCAAAGAGGTTCTGCCAAGATTTCTGGTCTCTGCCCAGGTCCCCAGGTCGACACCCATTGTACCCCGCGAACCCTCGCGCTGCCTTGTAGTCATAGCCATGGGTTTGCTCTAAGACCTGCTTTAGCCGGACGACTCGATTCGTGGCAACGCTTTCTTCGGTGCAAGCCGCCTCCCTTCAATGGCATCGCCCATGCTATCTGTCTAAACGATTCTGACATGCTTACGTCCGTGGAAGCCACGCTTTCTTCGGTGGAGAACCCATCTTCCCCCCGAACGGAGAACCCAATTTGGACCGAAAAAGACTCCCAGTCATTGGAGAGCAGCCTCCCGGTCATCCAACCAATCATCCAACCGGTCATCCGGTCAGTCCTCTGGAGCCATCCAGCATGGAGTGCCCACGAAGGTTTGTCGCTTCTTGTCGTCCCTGCAGGCGACCGGTACGACGTCCAGCATCTCCCGTGCACAGGGAGGCCACGGGGGGTGGCTTCCTGTCCGCCGCGGGGGTTCGCGCTCACCCCGCGCGTGCTGGGTATGTCCACACCATCGTGCTGGGCATGTCCAAAAACGCCTGTCCTTGGGCGGCCTCCGGTGCCATCGGGTGCCCCGGTGACCGGACTCGGGCCTCAAAGGTGCGGCAACACCAAAGTCTGACAGAAAAACCTGGCCGGTGGCGCGGCCAGCGAACGCGGCGGGGCTGTCTCTGCTGCGGCACAAGCTGCGGCGTAAGCTGGGAGTTTTCGGAGATCCGATTGAAAATCGGGCGCCCAGGCTTTGGAGTTTGAGGATCTCAGGTTTTGAGGAAGAGTGCTTGATGATTTGCAGACCCAGACTCTCCAAACAACTTATATAACAGAATTCTCCATATGAGGGTCCAATCCCTCCCCAACTTTGATGTTGTTGGTCATTCTTCAACGGTTCTTTGGGCTAAGCCAGTGATTTCGTTCATCTTCAGCTTTGTCTGTTTCGATGTTGGCTCCAATTCTGCACTCATTGTTATTTCTGAAACACCTGGGTTGCCCGTGCCCTAGCATCAAGGCTCAGGAGGATGTTCCCGGCTTTCAAGTCCCGGTGAATCTGCATGTTGTCGTGAAAGTACTTCACAGCCTTCCCATCGACGGCTGTCAGACGAAGTCGGCGCGGCGACCCCCCCCATCGATGCTGACGGTCGGAGTGTGTGTGTTTGTTTGTTTCGTCAGGATGTTGGCTCATCACAAAGGGGCCGGTGTGGTTGAAAGGGGTTGAAAAAGGCACCCGGGGTCGCTCGGGAACTTTGGGAGCGAAAGGTGTGTTCCATCGCATGTGTCTTCAAGAGGGACAAACACCAAACACAAAATCTGCAAGAAGGAGTTCAACATGCTTTTAATGTCTCGTACATGGTTTGCACTGTGACCTCCCAACTAAAGGCCCAGCACCAGGAGCATGGGAGGGCTTACTGAACCTCAGATGACCAAAAGTAATAATGAATACATATGAGTGTATGTGGAAGTTGTCCAAAATTACTTCTTCTCACAGAACTGGCCACTCGAACCTCGTTGTCTTCTCACCGAACCGACCGGGTTGACCGGTCGCCGGTTGGAACATATGTCGACCGGTGCACGCGAGGAAAGACTTGCGAGACAAACACTAAGGCTGTGGGCATGTAAAGCCTTGCCCAAGGACCATTTCGATTACATCCATGTGTTCTACATCGCTCATGTCTAATCAAATGACCAATCCAATGTCAAGATTCTCCTGTGAATCTGTTTATCATATCCAGCAAGATCTTCCACCATCCCAAACCAACGCATGTCTTCAAATCCTGAGCAAAATCCACAAAACACGCCTTTGCAACCTCACGCAGGATGTAAGAAATGACACCTTGGCATTGTTCGCAACTCGACTCAGAGAAACATGGTTCTCTTTGTTCAATTCCGATCCTTCTCGTGACCTCAAGCAACCGCCTGAACCCGTGTCACACGGTCTTTCTACCGCAAGAAACTGCTAGCCACCATGCGGAAGCCAATTCTCCCTGCTCTGTCTCTTCAAGCCTTGGTGGCATGTCAAAGCCAAGCGTCTCTCATCCTCAAAACCCATTGACTGCCCTCCAGTGGCCCTCATCACCTGGCGCTGCGAATGCTAGCATTCGCATGGTTCTCTTATATATAAACCTTTTCCCAGTTCTCGAGCGAGAGGACCCGTCATTCAGGAAGCTGTCGCGAAAGGACGGTCGGTCGCTGCCTTCGCGTGGCGGAACAAGCCCACAAACAAGCGGTCTTGGAGAACAGCTCCTTTGAGGGAAAAACAAATGGTGACCTCCAATGAAGAGGACCTCCAGGGTGGATCATGAATCATATCTCTACAATTATTATATAGTTTTAACTTCTTTTGGACCACTGGGGTGACATCCACCAGATACCCATGAAGCCCTTGGCCGCGAACCGGACCTCCTCTCCCAGCATTGGGATTCCGGGCGTAGGCGCAGGAGCCGCCCTCCAGCAACGGCATGACCTCGGACGGGGGGCGCGACGACAACGAGCTCGCCCCGGTCGGTGCAGGCTGAACCAGGGGGGGCGCCTGAAAACATGGACAAGACCATGTAACAGAAAACATAACTTTATAACTGGCTCAACCACTAATTGGAAGGATGGTGGTAAGAAGGGGCGCGGCCTTCCCAGGAAGGATTGCCCCTGGAGCGTCATCATCGACGGTCTCGACGGTCGCAGTCGCATCATCACAAGAGAGCACGGCTGTTTGTTTCGCGTTCATCACCATCGATGGTCGCAACCCGTCTTTGATGTTTCCAGTCGATGGGTGCGTCTGTTCGTCGCAGTTCGGTTGACGCGCCGCGTCCGCGCGGCAGCCCGCGTCGCGAACGCCCGCGCGCCGTTCGTCCGCGCCGTTCGTGGCCCGGACCAACCACATTTGCCGCTTCGCAGGGAAAGCCACCTGAGAGACGTCCGACTCGACAGGGTGCGGAAGCCTTGGAGAAGGGAAGGAAGTCACAAGAGTGGGTTGGGCAATAAGCAAGTGGATCTCTTCCCAACAAAATGGAGTCTTTTTGTAGGCCTATGTTCTTTTGAGTACGAGGTGTTTGGAGAGATGTTGGTTCCTGTCTCTCATGGGACTGAGAAAGTTTAGAGCCATAATTACTCAGCATGCGCGAGTCAAAACAAGTCCCACCCTTCGCTGCCTTCGCTATGCCGCTTCAAAGCGCGCGCTCCTGGTGAGTCTGAGCACGTCGGACTGTCCTGTCTCACCAAGAGGCGTGGTAGGCAATGACATTCTCATGGCGACACATCCTCAGACTCCGATCGCAGCGAGTCGCAGCGAGTCGCTGCGCTCTTCCCCCCACAGTGGAGTCTGCGGAGGCGACACTCTTTTTCAAGCCGTTTGGGAAGAAATATGTTTCAATCATCCTCAGTGGTGGCAAATCCGAAAGACAAGGAGAAGTCCATCGTCATACCTTCATGACGCTCGGTGTTTGTAGAGTATTGGCACTGGTGGATCTCGTAGAAAAACCTTCAGAGGTGGGGAGGCCCTGGCTTTGAAACCCTCAGAGGTGGGGGGCTTTGGCTTCGAAAACCGCACCGGAAAAAAAGAAAAGCCAAGGGTCTTCATCATTTGCAGCTCTCGCCGAATTTCTTCAAGGCTCGAGTCAGCAAACCTCCAAAGGTCGAACCGGCGGCACCCCGTCCCGGTCGGTCCCGCGCGCCGGTCGGTCCGGGCACTGAAAAGGGTCAACCAAGAAGCGAGGATGGAGAGCACATGGATGCCACCAAAACGGCTTACACCAGAACGAGGAGTGCAGGTGGAAATGTCCCGATTACACAATTACACTCTGATTGACCGTGGAGCTTCGGGAAAGCGAGCTGCAGGTTGTTCCAAAGTCATTGTTGATCACCAGACAAGAATTGGTTGGGAATCTGGGAAAGCATCAACGTCAACATCAGGTGATCAAAATCGCAAACTCCATTCTGGAGAATCCTCCAACATACCAGTGTTTCGTGTATCTGCTTCGATTCCAGAATCTATGTAAGTGTAGCATCATAAATGGTCGTATAATATGTGTCCAAATCACAATTTGATTGTGAAAATCCCCCCAAAACGGAACTGGGAGTCGAGCTTTTTGAAACTTCCCCCACTACTTCAAGTCCCAAGTGAACACCACAGGAGCACATCGAAGATATACCTCCAAGGCACTCCTCCAGTTCGATCACCTTCACAGCCACCTCCGAACTCGCGGCAGGGCCTGAGTTCACTTTGGCCTGGCTGGAAAGGTGGAAAGGAGTCGGAAAGGTGGAAATGCCAGGATCAAACACAGGATTGCCATAAACAAAAAGGGTGCCTGATCTGAAGTATTGGAATTCCCGGTCCTGACTGCTCTTGTGAACACGCGAACGGGAAATCTGGTGGGTACACCACTGAATGGACACTACTGTACCATGGTCCAGTACTGGTGTCACACAGATTGAGCCCTCAGTACTCTTGCTATAGGAAAAACTGCCAGTGTCACAGATTCACTGAAAGGGCAGAATGGACCACAGCCGCAGGCATCCACACCTTTGAGCATTCCTAAACGTTGCTTTGGAACGTTTCCGGATGCCTTTGATCCCCAGAGGACGAGGTAGACCCGTGGTTGACATCTCCCTGGTAGTTCCATCAGCCCTGTTACTGGGCCATACCAAGCTGCCCCCGATATGTCTGGAACATTGTCAGTCAGATGTCATCTTCGAATGAAAACACAATAAGAGTTCGTGATCCAAGACCTCCAGTGATCAGAGTTACGGGAAAACGCCTGTTTCTCAGTCCATTCTTTTTGTGGGCTTCGTTCTTCTGCGAGAACTACCACTACATGTTCATCGACATTCTTCAGAGTCAACCTCCGTCTTTCGCAGTGATTCTCTTCAGACGAAACCAAGCTCCCACGCCTTGTAGACGGTGGCGAAGGCACCGTGGCCAATGCGTGAGAGCAACGTGTAGCCTCGGACCCAAAACCACCACACGGGCCTCTCCTTCCAAAAAGAGGCACGGAGATGAGCACGATCGAAAGCTCAAAATGTCCAGAGGACGTAACTAGGGTATGGGGCTTGACCCACAGCATTTGGGGGAGTGATGGTGTAACAGTGTATCAAACGGTGTAACAGTGGCGCAATCAAGGTGATGGGGCATACTTCTTGGCTTCGAGGCGATGAGCGATGCCCCGTGTTCGGTTCCGAGGTGCGACCACGGTCGCTGGTGGATCATTCTGCAAGTACATGAGGCTACAAACGACCCTGAAGCAGAATACAAATCAATAGAGCAAAAAAATCATGTGATTGTTTCGATCCATCCTCCTGGATCCTCGTATCAGTCATGAGACCGAAATGCCCATGCCATGATACCTGAGACCTCACCCGACCAAGGCACCATCCGCGTTGCTGGGCCACTTCGTGGAGGTGTCCGCCGAGTAGCCCCCCTCCATGGCCCCTGGAGTGAGGGAGTGGAACGGGACCGTTCTCCCACGGATGAGTAGAGGCGAGAATAAGAGGTTCTCCACGGATGGTTCTCCATTGTTCAGCTTGATCTGATCCAAGAGTGGGATGTGATTAGAGGTTCTCTCCCATTCCTGGTGGTTGTTCTTCAGCTTGATGGTGTGATCCAATGTGATCCATCAGTGGGATGATTGACTGGGATTCTGGGGACTGGAGATTACCCAAGGGATACATCACATCACAGCACAACAAAAAGGCACTTGAAGCACCTGGCTCAACAGCAACCCCAAGGTACAAGTGAAACAACCCCTTGCAATCTGCCACCTGGTGCTGACTTGCAGCCCATCTGCGTTGAACTTCGAGCTCCTTTTTGTTTTGGTCTACAAGTTCTGCGTGTGGGTCAAAATATATACCGGGTGAAAAGCCTCAAAACGGATATGAGAGAGAAAGGGAGGGAGAGCGGGTGTTGGTCTGTATTTTATCTATCTATCTATCTATCTATCTATCTATCTATATATGCAGGCAAGTGATGGGCAACTCTTGCCGCAGACTCATCCGATGGATCTGCTCCAAGCAGCCTGGAGCCGCCGCCGATCCCCGCGCGTTCAGCGCGCTGATCCGCTGTGAGCCGGCAGCGGGAGCCAGCGGGGGGGGGGGGTTGGGGGACAGAACTCAAGAGTCATGTGCACGTGGGGGGAGGGACAACTGGTGTGGTCTTCTTCAAAAGAATGTGTGTATGTGTGTGTGTGTGTGAGCTGTCTCGTATACAATATATCAACTCGCAACTCGGGCAAGCTTCCACACCAGCCTTACGGACCAAGCAGTCCAGGTGTCCGGGCTGGATTTGAATGAGTGTGCCGTCTTTGGCACTTTCTACCGCAGAGGCCACTGTTGGACAGGATGCAGATGGCACCACCTCTGCGGCAGAGGCTGCCCAGAAGAATCCCACTCCGGTCGACCGCGGGGTAGAACACGCACTCGTAACATCCACTCGCCACGTCGGTGTCTTCTCAGTAGTTCGCACGTGCGCCATGGTTTCGCGGTGTTTGGGGGGACGAGTTTCACCTCGCCTGCACTGGCACTGCATCTTCCACCTCCGCAACAACGGCCGGTTCCGAGACGCTCGGAGTGTCAACCGCCGATCGTCCTCAGCATCGAACAAGGCACCCACGCTCCTTTTTCGCCGAAGCCGCCGGTGGATTCGGCGCGAAGCGCCGCGCGCCAGGCGGGCGGAACAGCGATTCATTCGGAGGAGTCACGCGGAGAAGGGCAGCCCTTTGTCCGCCCGAATCGTCGCCCGGTCCCAGGTCCCCGCTCATTCCTTGAAGAGCGAGGGATCTCCTTGGAGCGCCTGAAGGAACAAAGGTTGAAGAATCACATCGCGAGGAAAATACTTGTAGGTGGTGGATTTCTTGCAGCTTATAAGCGCTTGAAGGTTGAGGTGTTTATGTAACCGAAATTAGTCTGATTGTCTTCCTCATGTGGATCTCTTCCCTTTGACAAGAGATAGCCTTGGCTTGTCCAAGTGCACCAGTGCTGTTCATGGAAGAAAGACATTGGCATCACCTGTGCAGTTCATTGACTAAACCACGAGAAGTGAAGTACCCTGCTTTCCCTGTGCAGTTCATTCATCATCAGTAGGGCCATATATGGGGCATGGTGCTTTGGAAGGCGCCAAATGCCCAAACTTGGCAGCAACAACGACAAAAACAGCAGCGGTAGAGAGACAAGTACTGCCTCATCTTTGAGAAACAAAAAGAAGGGGCAAAACATATGGATCTCTGCTTTTCCACCGCTTGACACCCTCTTATTCTGTTTGTGTCTGGCGCGTGAAGAGGCCAAACGCATGGAAGGCTGGCCGTCCTCTTCGTAGAGCTTGGTTTCGATGGGGACCGTCACCTCGATCTTCTCCCAGGTGGATTTCTTGCACCTCCCCTCGGTGCAAGAAATATAAGGACATCTACCAAGAAATCAGAAGACCTGGCATTGAGGCCTCAAGAGTTTCCGATCATGTTTTAAAGTGATTGGTGAAGTGATACCGTGAAGTGATACCATGATGGATTCACCTAAGTGATGGCTCTTCTGCTTGCTGGTTTTCGATTGTGGTCGTCCGTCAAGTCCGTCACCATGGGTCGTTTCACACGCTTCACCTCTCTCTGGGCGTCGGAACCAGCTTCAACTTGAGAGCTTTCAGCGCGGATCCTTTGCTACCGCCTGAGACCACAAAGAGTCCTTTTGGGACACAAGAGCACACAGAAGAACAAACCTGCTCTTGGAAGGTCAATGGAGTTTGGCCAGGCCTAAATCAATTTCGCCTCCTTTCTTGTCCCACAGCAGGCATTGAGCCTCGAGGGCTTTCGTTGGAGCGTTGCTGATCACTCCCGTAGAAGCATCAGCTGGTTCTTTGGGTGTCAAAGATTCACTTACTCTCTGTACATGGGTACAAACGAATCGAACATGCAGAACACGCATCCCCAAAACCCCTGGCGGAGAAAGGAAACGTACGCGGACTGCCGCATGCAAGTTTGACACAGTCTAGAGTCTATAGGTATATGTATCTTTAAGAAGCTTTGATCCTCAATGTACCCTCGAGCACCACTACCCACAGCTCCCAACCCCCAGCACTTGGAGCCGGACATGGCGAGCTTGGGTGCCAAACATCAAACGACCAGTCTCTCCTGCGATGTTGTGTGGTCTGAGCGTCTGACCGTGGCAAATGAAAGAACGCGTGGCATAATTGACCGTGGCATTGGTTTCGCATTGGTTTCGTGATCACACGAAGAATGATCCAACGAAGCATAGAATGGTCAAAGAATGGCCAGAAACAAATCTCTTTGACCAGTCCACTGTCTTTTCACCTGGCGCAGCACCTGGCCAAAAACATGTCCCACCCAGGTGGGACCGTCGACTCACCCGCAAAAAGTCCTGAGGAGTCCTTGGAAGCACCGGACGCTGCTGAAATCGGTGTGAAAGACCGGTGAACAAAAAGTAGAAACAAGAGTTATCAATTCTCCTACACCTGATCCCTACACCTGCAAAGATCCTGTAAAAGACTCTAAGACTCTAATAAAGAAACGAAACCAAAGCTGAACTCATCAGGCATCTCTTTCTGCACTCATGCGCTTGTGCGCCCAGCAACCCCGGAAACGAAGTTCCATGGTGGCACCTGACGCCCAGAGACGTCACAGACCAGCGTGGTCACCATACCATCGGTCTCCTGATGTGGAGGAAAGCTCGATAAGAACGTAATGTAGCCTCTTGATTAACAACCCCCCCATGTGAAGAGGACTTCCAATTTAAATGGAAGGGTTTACTAATCAAGAGTCTACTACATTATTGAAAGAAAACCTGCAGAGACTCGGCCTTCACCTTCACCTGCACCCAACTACAATTAGATATCATCACATACAATATTAATTATAAGATTGCCAGAAAAATAAAGTAAAAAGAAATAATACACCCTTTTGGTTTTGCCGCTTTCTATATGCGCTTTCTTGTGCAAGTGGCATGGCACCAGTCCTTGGGGCCGTCAGAAGGTTGCAACAAGCACTGGTCCGTGTTCCAACTCCTCCACACTGAGCGGAGTTGGTCTTGAAAGAAAAAACGGTGTGAAAATAAGTTTTTCACGGTCCGGTCCATGCTTCCTTTTCCGTTCAAAGTTTGCCAAGTCTCCCGATGGCTGAGCAACATTTCCCGGTCGCTGGATCTCGATTCCTGAGCCGTTTGAAAACTGCTTCCGGAAAAACAGCATCTTCGGTTCAACAAAAATGAAACACATCAAAAAGGAGTTCCCTTTTTCTATGGGGTTCGGTTGCAGGCTCCGTTGTGGCTTCTACCCAGACCTCAGAAGTTGTCAGCTCAGCCTAGCCAAAGGGTTTGATGGTTCACACAACAGCTAACCAATTCTTCAGCCATTTCTCTGTAGCCTCTTTCCAATGGGCACGTCTACTTTTCGTGAAGCCACAAAGAGTGTGATTTCAGAGTGCGTGGCCTTCCTTCCCGACGGCATCTCTACTCCAGTGTCTTTCCATCACCCTCATCGCCAGGCCCCCCAGCCGCGCGTGCCATTTTTGTCCCTGACTGGCAGGGAGGGAGTCGGGGAGTCAGGCGTGGTGGCTGGAACGAGCACTACAGATTCGTTCCCAGGCAGTTTCCAGCGAAAAAAAGCGTTTAGACATGGAACAACCACCATGCGAAAATTCTTCTGAAAGCACCCAGCCTTGAAACCGAAAAGCAGTTCGGCAGCAGCCACATGGACCGTTAGGCAGCGAGATCAGGTGACACCCGTCTGAAACCACATGTGACCATGATGACCCGAGCCACACTGGAGAGCCCTGGAGAGCCTTGGACACCCTTTTGCGCAGCCTTTGGAGGCCCCCGCCTCTCCATGAAGCCCCCGGAAGTTGCTCAACGGTAGGTCGCAGGGCAACAACGTGGCTGATCCTCGGGCAAGTCACGCTGACGCAGTAGGGAAACCGCGTAAAGCTCGAGGAAAAGAAAGTACATGGAAGTACGGAGTCCAGTGGGATCCAAAGTGTGGTACAAGATGTCTTCCGTCACTTAGGGAGTCTCAATCTCTATCAATCTCTTAGAGTGAGATACTCCCCCGTATGAGGACGTCGCGTGTGGAATGAAATTGGACCTGGCCACTTTATCCACTTCTAAACTAGTCCAATCAATGAATAAATCGCTGAAGATCAGTGCACCGGCTGCATGTCACGTTGCGACAAAACAATCAACTAATCAGTCAGTTGAGATCGGTGGCACAAGCGGTCTAGCAGTGTGGCTACTTGCACAATGTGAGTCAAGAGAAGTGCGCTCTTGGCCACAATTCTCGGCCAGCAATTCTTCACAAGCTTGCTCAGACTTGGTCACACTAAGCTAGGTCTCTCTTCTCTACCCAACTGCAGAGAATCTACCCATGGGTGTCCGGAGATTTTCTCAGTGCATGGTTCCAAGAGATCTTGGGTTGGGTGGGTCAACCGAGTCGGCTGCAGACCGACCAGCTCGAGGTCGGGAGAATGGGTTCCCGTAATCCGCTCCTCGTCCCTGCGGATGCGTTCCCATCGGGCCCAGGAAGGTGAGGCAGTAGCCGGAGTTCACCTGGTGGCCGGGGTTGCCACAAACAGCAGGCCATCAGGTGGCCATCCGAGAAACAGCCTGGCTGCAACAATATTGGACAAGCTAGTCGCCTTGCCCATGCAACCAGTCAACCATCTTGTTGGGTTTGAATGGCAGTGTGACTTGCCCCAATATGTGTAGAGATATAGAGGTGGTGATTTTTCTTGATCCAAATGACAAATGAGGGCACAAAAAATCAGCGGCATTCTTTATCCAGCAGCATATAGACATCCCCTCACATGGGTCAGGGGTGGTTGTCCTGTGCAGTCGCAACGAAAGATTATTATCCTTCAGAATCATATGTTTAGATCCTCAGATAAGGTCACGTGTGTCCCAGTGAACCTCGCGAAGTTTGAAGGCCTCCTTCGGAAGCAAGCCACCCTCGACATAGATGTCACCTTAACGTTCCCATCGCGAGGTGTGCGAGGGGGGTCTTGTGTTGGGGGAACCCTCTTTTTCCTAGTTTGGCACTGGAGACCATTGGACACCAGCCCATATATAGACACCCAAATCGTCCGAAAAGTAGATGCCCGCTCATTTTTGTATTGGAAACCCGTGTCTTATCTATTTCGACCACCAGACTACTCAGCGTAGTGACAGAGGACGTCCGAAAACTGCAACCTGGAAGTTCTCTTTTTGGGTCCAAGAGAGGTGTGGGCAACACCCAGGTGCCGCACGCCGCACGCCGCCCAACCGCCTCTCACAGCTCCTGAGGGTCTCGCGAAAGCGCCACAGAAACCAGGCGAAGGGTCGACAGTGCAAGCCTCAGTGGCGGTTTTCAGCCTCGAGCCATCAAACCAGGAGGCTTTGCGTTCAGAGCTACGTTTTGCTACATTTTGCTTCCAAGAAACATCAAAAAAACCTCTGAAGAGATCAAACTCCCTAAGAGTTTTGTTGAACTTGGACCCTGGACACTTGGAATACCTGAAATGGCTCAAAGACAGCTGTCTCTGGCCAGTGGTCATTCAGGTTCTCAAGTTCCGTGTCTGGTCAGTTCCTCAAAGGAAGACCAAGGATCTTCCTCCACCCACCTCTTTGAAAGACTTGACCCATGACGGGCAAGTGAGAAGGAAATCCTATGGATTTCCTTCTGAATTCATCAAAAAATCTTCGGAGTTCCCGTGACCGCCCTGTGCTTGGCGCCTTTGGTTCTCCCATCCTGGGAAAAAAAGGAAGAAAACCACCCCAGCTGTCGCCACTCATCTCTATGTGGCACCTCTCGCGAAGTGTCGAATTTCCAAAGGGTGATCTACCATCTGCGACTGTCAAGGCATGGGTTTCTCACCATCGGCGCCACCGTCATGGAAAGCCTGAAAGAAAACCCAACCAGCGCGGTTGAAGCCATGAACCTCTTAGCAAACATTAGTATACATTATAAAGCCATTTAAATGAACCCAGACAGAATCCATCAGAATCCCATGCTCATACTCCTCTGGTCTTCTCCAGGCAACGCTTTTTCACCTCCTCAAAATTGCTGACGTCTTGGTTCATCTCCACCTGTCCACATGTCAAATCGCAGCACTTACAGGACCTTTTTTAGTGGTCTAATAAGGAGTCCCTTGCGTTGACACGAACGATGTGACAGGCCAGGGCGTTCCATGCGAGACAAGTGCTTGCTACGGAGACAGTCCCACCAAGCTTCAATCAGCCTGCCTGTTTGCTTTGTCCAGACAAAAGGCCTCAGCTGCAAACAGACCAGGCGGAACAAACAGAACCTTGAAAGCCCTCATGGATCCAAGGAAAGCTTCAGGCCAACAGGCAGCCAGGGAGGCATCCAACCGCTGGCCGACCAAACAGACTGAAAGTGCTGACCAGAGAGGACACGCACTACTAGACTGTGTCAAATTCAGAAAGAACAGTAAACCCCAACAACCCTGGTAGTCTTGTGACCTGAAAACCAGAAGGTCCGGTCAATCCTCTTCCGGAAAACCGACCCGCCGGTGACACTCATCTGACCCGTTTGACCCATTGGGTCGTCTCGCGGGGTCGGTCTACCAAGTCTCCGCACCCACGTACCTGAGCCGAGGAGCACCGACTCGCACCGGCCAAAACGGCGAGAACAAACATCACCCGTTCGAGTTTCAAACTGGCAGAGTCTGCCCAGAGTCGAATGCAACACTTTGAAGAGAGCAGATTAGTTAGCGGTTGAGGATTCCTTGGGCGATGAAGAGAACGAAACCCTTGAAGCGTTTTTCACAAAGGCACCCTACCATCGAAGAGCCCTATGTTGAGGGTCAGTAGTGAACATAATCATCTTTCTGAAAGAATAGTAGAAGCAATTCAAATGAAACAGCATCACTATATATTTATATATGTGTTGCTGCCCAATGCCACTGACCGAGTTGCTGCATGGTGGGATACTCCGCGGCCTTTTCTCGATACTCGTCGTACCACGCCAGGACTGCTCTGGCCTCATCGGTTTCACCGAACAAAAGTCACGAGACTTGGCGGTCGGTCCGTTGGGCACTCTAGCAGCCTTGAGTCCAGAATGCGGAAGGCATGTTTCAACAGGTCTTTTTCTATGGTGACTTATGGTGCTGAAACGTGATTGATGGTGGAAAATGTCATTGGTTCATATTGATATATATATATATACAGTATCTCTTGATCCGTATGCTACGAATTAATCGGCTGGCGAGCTCAGCGGTAGGCGTTTCGACTGGTGATGCTCGAACTTCAGGCTCACCAGCCTTGTTCCTGATGGAATCCAGCCCGGAGACCGCGTAGTTCTGTTTAGTTCGGGGATCTTCGTTCCTTAGAAGTTCGGCTGAGAAGGATTTGGCGCCCCCAAAAGTTGCAAGCTCGACGCCTTATGGGAAAGACGAAGCCAATGGGCATACACAGTACAGTAAGACATGTCAACAACGACAATAAGACATGTCCCCAAAACCCCTTCCGACAAGAAGGAACATCGCAACTTCAGGGGTGGAAAACATGTTCAACGATGGTGCCTGTTCGACTCCCAAAAAATCAGCCCTTCCATCGCAGGCATCACCGCTCACTCTTCGCAACTAAGGTGAGTAGGGCTCATGGAATGTGGGCGGGCGAACGACATCGAATCCAGGTTCACCTACCCAGCGATGGGAAGAAAACCCTGGTTCACTTGAAAAAGAACAAACAAACACCGCGACCGAGTCACTTGCGCCACATGTGTGCCACGAAGGCGTCGGACAAAGAGACGATCTCCCCCCCACAGAGCCACGAACGCAAGGACCTCGGTGGCCCGAGGACCGCGCCGATGGAGGACGGCGAAGGCGAAGCGATGGAGAAGGATCCGAGCTCGTCAGGATCAAGACATCCCCCCCTTGTGCAGAGGTTTTAGTTAGGTAAGGAGGATATCAAGACCATGGAGGAATGCCTGGAGGTGTGATGGCGCTCCTTGATTTTCGGATAAAAAAACGGCCCAACTCAGGCGCGGGGAAACTGAGCTCAGCACTGATCCACATTCTCACCGCCCCATCCAGACATGCCCTCATCATAGCCTGGCTTGAAAGAGCTCCGCCCTCGGCACTCCCAATCTGTTCTTCTGCTGAACCCATGTAACTGGCGCCAGAACCCATGACCATGACCATGACTGACCCCAACAAAGCCAACTCCCAACCATGACCCAACTGGCCTGTGCCCTCCCAACCGACCTGTGCCCGTGCCCGTGCCATTCGTTCCGCACCTCCCGTTTCGTTCCACCAACGTCGGGAGATCCCTAAGAGGCCACCCGACAAGACGGGCATGTAGGGTGAGGTGCTCTCCTGGGGCGGATCCAACGAGTGTGGTCGGTGGACATGGGGCGGTGGCTGTCTGCATCAGCGGCGTGGTTCTGCCTGGAACATCGAAATACAATAAACACACAACGTGGCGCAACTTGGCACTTTCTTCAAACTGTTTGTGTTCAACAAAAGAGTATATGTGTATAGTTGCTTCAAGTTTTGCATTTGCCCACACCAACCTTGAGAATCAGCCAAGACCTTCCGGACCTTTACACAACTACCCAACCTACTGGGCCAGCTGGAGTCCATGGAGGTAGCAAAGCATCCATGGAGGTCCATGGCTCACATGCCGGTTGTTCAATCATGGAATGTGTGGGCAGCTTGGGAAATCTGGAGCTCGAGGCTTGAGAGACGTTTCTCCAGTCAAGGCACTACCCACTTGAAGTCGGCATCCCAGGTGAGATAACCTCAGCACAAAGGCTCCATCATGTGTGGAATTCAGAGTGTAGAAATATCCAGAACCCACTCGCCAAATGCTACTTTGCCATACTTGTCACAATGCCATCGTACATGCACAAGACGGATCTTCAGATGCTGGAGGCATCTTTCTTGCCTGACTTCTCTTGGTCTTGTCTATTTGATTCACGTCAAGAGTTGAATAGAAAACATGGAGGACAAAAAACAGGAGCACGATCTGGAACTTGTGAAAAGGTTCACTCTCACCCCTCACCCCTCACCCTTGGGGAAGAGGGTTACAGAAGTGACTTCATAAAGGGATTGAAGATGTCGTGGCCAAACGGATTGTGGTCCTCAACATCTGGTGAAGAGCTCTCCGGTGAAGAGCCTTCGTTCTGCGAGGTGAAGAGCCTTCGTTCTGCGAGGTGAACGCGAGAAGGGCCAAGAAACACTTGGCCATGCCTTGATTTCGATTCACCTCTTTCCAGGTGTCGATGTCTAAGTTGGTAATGACCTTGGAAGGCAAACAGAGGATGGGCAAACAGAGAAGCTCCAGGTGGAAGGATTCGGCCGTGTTGCGAGTCCTTTCTCCAAAAAAAAGCAGCTTGAAATGCAGGTCTATGAGATGTGCCAATCAAATGCAGGGCAGTGCTTTCCGAATGAAACAAAGAGTGTTTCTATTTACCAGCTCTCTGGTGCTGGACATACAAAAGAATCAGCATGATGCCCTCTTAGATTGCTTATACAAGTTTGTTTAAGTTGCCTCTGTCTGTGAGGCAACAAAAATAAATGTACTGAGGCAATAGGTTTGCACGCTTCGTCTCTAAGTGGCCAACAGGAACGACAATCCGTCGATAGTTGTCTCTGATGCCGTCCAAGAACTTTTGATACCAGTCCTCCTTTCCGTGATCTGCGTGATCTGCGTGATTTCGCGAAAGTTAAAAACCGTTCCAGGCTATCAGGCTGTCCGAAAGACCTTCCAACATGCCATGCGTGACACAGCCGGCTTTCCGTGTTCTTCCGGTTCCTAGAGTCTTGCGTAACTGCAATGGATCTTGCAAAGGAAGAGAAATCCTCTTGCAACAAATGAGACTCCAAGCGATACTTTTCGAAGTCCAAGACCATGAGACCGAACGAGTTGCCTTCCAGAAGCCAACACGGGCAAAAAAGAGACCTCTGGGATTCATCGCTGAAACAGCATGGAGACTCCACAGTGAAGTGAGACTTGCTCCTGTGGCGCCACATGACAATCGAAGAAGACGATCACGTCCCCAGCCGCCTGGCTTGCACCTGACGGCCACCAAGTGGCGTCCAAATCGATGAGCGAACAAAGAAGGTGTCGGCCAAGAAAGCCCAAGAACATGAATCACACAGAATGTGTAAACTAGCAGCAATTATGAATGACACACTACACACCACAATATCTACAAAAATCACCTTTTGCTGCAAAAAACTTGGCGGCATCATGTGAATGCTACAGATCCGCCCCACTCACATCGCGTTGGCGGCCTTGAAACCCCTTTCTTCAGAAGCAAGACCGAAGAACGGCTCAGATGGGAAAAAAAGGACTGGGGACCTCCGAAGCTTCCTCCCAACTCTTGGGAGTTGGCACGACGTTCCGCCCATGGATCGGAGCCTGCCGACTTGGCACCCATGAGCCCTACTGGCGACTCATGGCGCACCAGCTTCAAGGGGTACCTGATGGAGACGAAGGTCGACCGTGGAGGGCGGCGCCCGCCAGTGGCAGCGCGGCAAAGAACGCCATCTGTCAGGCTACAAGGACTTCTCATTTTTCCTACAAGGAGTACTTACTGGTCCAATCATGGAGACACAGATGTTGCATTGTGCAGCTCTTGGGGGATTGTCCCTGTATTTGCTCTACATAGGAGATGTGTTTCGGTCTTTTTTCCAAGTGTAAAAAGGAAAGCAAAAGCAACGACTGCGGGAAAGTCACCCTTCAAGTTGCCAATCATTTGTCTACTTGCGAGATTGTGCTTTTCAGTCTTGAAGATGTCTTGCAGCCTTTGGAACACTCTGGACCGCCAAGACTGGTTGGGGGTTGTGAGCATGAGATGTTCCTCCACATTTTCAAACGTCCAGGGCACTTCTTCTGAAACTTCGCCGTCAGGAACTCCTGTCGGACGGTTTTGCGCAGGTGCGAAAAAGTCTACGAAGCAGTTGAACCGCGGTACAATTGGTGATGGATTTGCTTCAAGCTGAAGGTTCAAATCAAACCTATCCATCACTAATGGAACGCGGTTCAAATGCATCACCAATCGTTGGTTCTATCAAACTGTGTTCATCTGTTTTCGATGGAGATTAGGAAGAACCGCGCGCCCTGTATCGAAGGTGACTCCTCGCTCAAAGGTGGCTTGCTACCATCATCCACCACCTCAGCACATCGTGCGTTGAACGTTCAACGGATGGTGCTCTTGTTGTGTTGTAGATCATTGAATCTTTCTTCAACGCTGCAAAGGTGGCAGCTATTGTTGGGGGGCTGCCAACACTTGCACCCCCCCCCCGGCATGTTCGGTCATGATATCTGAGGGTCATGGTTTCCGTCTGGTCAAGTTTCGTTCCACTGAGCCCGACACCACGATATCCTCCAAGATGCCACCAGCGATGCCACCCGGCACCGACCGTGACACCGATTCCACCGTCCTCACCACGGCGACGCGACGGATGGACGGACGGACCAGGCACCGTCGCTCCACGTCCAAAACCGGTCGGATCACATGGATCCCAGCTTCTGCGAGACATGCAGTAAAACGATGGGTCGGCCAGGTGGGGTACCCAACTATGTGGTCCAAGCTGCATGACCCAAACCCAAACCCGCTACACGAAATATCCGTGCCATGTAGAGACCTCATGTTTTCCCCGCTTTTCTTCGTCTCGAGGGATCAAATCCTGTCAAGGCTCTTTTTGGCAAACAAACCTTCTCCAGCACAAGGGAGGACCACCGAAATGGTCTTTGGTGTCCAGCGCAAGGACTCCTGACAATGTCCACACATGCTTGGGCATTGGACACAGCACATTCAGAGAGCCCCAGTGGACGTTCACCAGATGCGAAAGAAAAGCTCTCCTCCACTGGTCGGAGCTCATGGTTCTGTGACCGAGATGTGGTGGTTGCCTGAGGGAGCTGGCCGCTCAGCAGTTTCCATCAATGAGCTCCGAGCAAGTTTGAAGGGCCCATTTCTGGTGCATTCAGAGTTTTGAGAGCCATCTGACCTCGAAGCGTGGCGAGTATTGAGTATATCAGAATATCGGTATATCATGGTAAATCCCATTACGGCCCAGTGGATGATGATGATTAGTAACGGCCTTTCTATAAAAATCTGCTGGTGATGTGACAGGCCGCAAGGCTAAGTATTGATAGACAAGCACCAAGTGAGTCCTTTTGAAGCACCCCCGGGATGGGATCTTGCACAAAGTCTCCGTGCGACCGCTGCTGAAAAATCACCGAGAGGACGCGGGCGGACTGTCTGTGCGGTCGCGATCTGTGACCGAATCAATGCGAGCGCCAATCGTGGTATGGAAAAGGCCGGCGCCAGCTTTTCGTGCCGTCCTTGAACAAAGTCACAGTCAAAGAGCAGCGGTCCGTGGTGCCCTCCTACTAGCCACGCTAGCCGCACTTCTGGCGCCCCAAAATACATGCTCCGAAGCTCGAACGAACCTGCTGGACCCCCAGGCCTTTGTCAGCCGGTCACCGTCATTGCGTTTGGGGGCAGGTATAGCTCGTTCCTCCGGCACGGTCCTCGCACCCCCAGGTCGCGGCGCTCCCCACTCGGTCGCTGCCTCTCGTGGGCGCGACGAAGAAGACCGCGGGTGGGGCCGCGGCTGCTCCGCGGCGCCTGGCCGGTCTAGGCACACCGAGCAACGGAACGGTCCGTCGGTTCCACGACATTCGCGCCCTGGTGGACCGGAAAGAAACCGTTCGAAGCGGTTTCAGAAGGGAAAGAGGGTGTGATATGTGTCATATTGTGTCGTGATGTATCAAACACACGTGCAAATGGTATCTACGGATGATTAAGAACATGTTTGAACGATGAGCAGAGTCTTGTGAGACACACTCAGCAGTCTCCTGAAAATGTCTGAGAACAAATGTGCGAGAAACCTCTCAGCTGAATTGCTGGCCGATGGACTTCTCATTCAGTAGACTACTGGACTGCACCAAAAAGTAAACACAAGCTGCACTGTTTCACCTCCATGTTTGGACCGGATGGTGTTTGTTCTGGCTCATGTATGTAACTGAGTAGTTTCAAGGACGGCCTTGGCTGTTAGCCACACTGGTGGTGCTCGTAGAAGTGCTTGGCGAACTGCTGGCACTATTGGTGCTCACCAGCCACCCAGCAACAACCGCCTTGCTCCGCTGGCAAACGGCAAACGAAGGATTTGCCTCCATTAATCTTCAAGACCTTTAAATGGCAGCAGTCCCCTGGGTATCCTGCCATATTACATGGTTTAAACAACAGTGACAGAATTCAAGATGAAGTGACTGCGGTCAACTTGGCTCGCAAACCCTTCAATCCATACTCCCTGTCAGCTCCGCTCTTCGCCCAGCCGCTACAATCGCCCCAGCCAGAAACCACAGCCAAAGCTTGGGCTTGGAGTCCTGACACCAACATCACGTTGCAAAAGCCTTACCTCCTTGCCTTGACCCCTCGTCTACAGCTCAAACTTGGCATCCTTCTAGCTTCTAGCTGTGTCAAAAACACCCAGGTCTGATGGACACCCAAGCTCCGAGGCCTTCTCAACTTCTTTGACCTTGACTTCTTTCGGCTCTTTCACTTTGGCCTAAACCCGCACCGGCTTTGTTTTGCCCTTTCGTTGAACGCATAAGGCATTTCAAGCGCCAGAACGTGTTCAAAAAGCACCGCAAGGGTATGTCACAGACCAGCTCAAGCAGGTGCCTTTTTTTGAAATCAAACGGTGTGTCGCGTCGGTGTGTCGCGCTGGTGTGTCGCGCCTTGCCCATGGTTCAGTGTCTCAAGATGGAGCCTCGAAATGCAAGCCCCTTGGGACGAAAAGCTCCAGTTGGTGGAATATGGGGGCTCTATAGTGCATTCCTCAAACCTGAACTGTCATCGCGGTCAAATTGTAGCTAACGGATATGATCATATTTTTGGGACGGTCCAACAGCCATGTTCCTCAAAAACGGAGGAAGAGGATTCTGGTGAGTATCAAATGATAGGACTATGGATTTGTTTTGTGAGGGCACCCCCATCCTACCGATCCCCAAGTGGCCCAATATTTGGAAATCTGCATCATCGCTTACCCATGATGCCTCTTCCCTCTGTCGACCACGGCGTAACACACAACGCATTGACTCAAAACGTAAATTGGGAACACCCCAAGGTGACGAAGACATGTGTCATTCTTTGGAGACACCCCAAGGTGAATTCGTTTGGACATTGTTCTGGTTTCGTGGTTCATATTGCGAAAGTCAGGCCGAGGAACTTGGCTCCACCTCTCCAACATGCGTTTCATCTCGACCATGGCTGTCTCCAAACACAGCACAAGGACTGCACGCGTCAGCAGCGCCGTCAGCTTATGCGTCAGCTTGTTAAGCGTCTGTTCTGACGCAGTTCTGACGCAGAGCTGCTGTTGTGTGACTCGGTGGCGCTGCTGAGGCTGAAAGTACTTTGGGGGGAGAAAATTATGAGGCTCCGTCGTTTTCCGTCGAGACCTCGCTGTGAGGTGGTATCTCCTTCTCCAAACAATCCCAGGATGATCGAGGTCGCATTTTTCAGCCTAGTGGCCTTGTGATAGAATGTTCGAGCTCTCAAGCATAGATAGCATGGGTGTGTTCCCTGAACCTTCATATTCCAGCGCTGTTCCTTGCTCGAGCCAGAAAAGCCACCAGTCAGCCCGCAGAGCCGATGCAGGTCATGTGTCCAGTCCCAATGGACCGTGGACCGATGGACCGACCGATGCGCGGTCGGGCCTCTGCCATTGGAGGGGGCCGCCTAGGTACGCACGTCGCATGTCGCATGGAGTGAATCAACCGTTTCCACGGCGGAACTCCCGGCGGTCGAACGGCTTTTTCGGCGAAGCATCTGGAAGTGGCGAACGGCGTCGTGTTGGGCTTAAAGAAAGAATCGGCTTCATAGCTTCCATGTCTTTGGGACATCTGGAGGTGTTGAATGCAACACTTCTCAGCCCACCACCTGGAGATCTCCGCACATCTTCGTCGGATGTTTGGGCGGCCCGGGTTTGGGGTGTGGTAGATCTGCTGGCCAAAGCTGTCTGTGGCGGTCGCCGGAAAAATGACTGCCAGAGAACAAGTGGGAAAACCTCAATCTTTTCTCGAATCTTCGGATCTCTTTCGTGCAGGACCTTGGAATGAAAAATGCCAACTTCTCCCTGTTCGTCCTTGTGTTTCCTTGGTCCAAAATGCTTTGGCTTTTCGGTTAAGGCCCAGTGTTCCATTGGTTTGAGGGGATCTTATGTCAAGCTCTTCGCGCTGTCTCAAGGTCCAATGTTGCAGCACTGCAGGACAGAACACAGCTTGGGCCAAAGCAAATTGACAGCTCAATTTGACGACAAAAAAACCATCCAAAATAGAAGTTGTTTGCAGGTGACACGGAACGCGTGGCTCAATTCACCTTTCAGGTGACACGCGTTCTAGTCTCACTTGCCGATGGTGCTTTCAGTGACACCTTGTGATGCTATCTTGAAGCACAATAGTAGACTGGATGCAAAGTAGTCATGATCAACTGTCGCTCAACCCGAGGCCCCTTGTTACGACCAGCAACACCATGGACCACTTGGGGCTGCCGACGTAGGTCGCCGCGGGTCCGACAGTCTGGGTCCGACATCGAAAGTGGGTGAACACCGTATGGTGGAAGGAGACATCCTCGTGGTTGAACACCACAGAGGTGTAGTATATCCTGCTGAGTTCCCGGGCCCTTATGAAGACTGGTCACCCAAAAGAAGAATAGTAAAGTGCACAGTTCATCCAGCTTCTCCCTGCTGCCCAACCTATTTTTCCATCACACGTAAGGCGGAGGAGTCGACATTTTCTCCTGACAAAGGCAGAACTGTTCCAAGCAAATCTGATGACAGGCTTTCCTTAGCATGTTGCATAGGTGTGTGTGTGTGTGTGTAAAGTATAATATATATATATATATTGATTTATTTAGATATATGTCAGACCCTAAGCTCTCTGCCAAGATTGCCAGATTGGAGACAACAAGGATACCATTCCATTGGAATTTACGGGGAGCCCAAGATGGGGGGATGCAACTATGGACTGCTTACATGCTTCTCTGCCACTTTGACACGAAACACCTGCCATGTTTTAAAAACCATTGTGGGAAGTGCAAATCCAACCCTACCTGTCCAGTTTCCACACATGTCCGTTGCCAAAAGGGAGAATGGTAACGTAGCTAGGGAGACCCGCAACCAGTGGGAGTCGTAGTCGATATTCCCAATTTGCCAGGGATCTTCAATGAAATCGAATCAAATAAATGCATTGCCTCGCCTGAACAAAGACATTGCCTTGCCCAGTCTTGTGTACTCGAAGCTCATCATCGAGGTAAAGGATATCAAAGTAGGGCTTTGGCGGCTCTTTCCTTCGAGTGGGCATCTGCAAACATGCACATTGATATGATCATGGGTTGGCATTGGATACATGCAGATTATATAGACGTGGTTTGCCTTGTACATGTTGTCTTGGTTCTTACTTGGCAATATTGTTGGCATCCATCAATATGCTATAGACAGAAAGAGTGCTCCAAACAGCTGAATGTTTGCGTGCAAGTTTGTTTGAGGTGTCTATTTGGCGACAAATTTCTACGTTGCAAAGAAGGCAGGTGCTGTGCATGAGAACCAAGTATAAAGGCCATTGCTTGTAGGTTGGAGGCCATCGCTATTAGGTTGCAGGCCTACTAGGATGGAGGCCATCGCTACCAGGATAGAGGTCATTGCTTGATATTGCTTGTAGGTTGGAGGCCATCGCTATTAGCTTCCTTTTGCTATTGACATCCTGACAGCTGGACAGGGCAAACCTTTCCCTTCCGTCCCTGCCTGGTAAAGAAGGTGATGATTCGGGTGAGAAAGGGTCCGGGCACCGGCAGGGTGAGGGTCAGCCGCCGCGAACCCAAGGAGATGCCGAAGAACTTGGTCAAGCGAATCTTGACATATCCTTGGCGACCCGGTCAGCTGCCGGGGCTTGGAGCCTCCGATCACTCTGGAGGCACTCTGACTCGGCCCTGAACCCAACCAGCTCTGACTCTGGGTCACCACAACCACTGAATACATGCCACCACATCATGGAAGGGAGGTGATCATGTCCAAGAAATGAGCTTTATCCAGTTTAGTCACAGATTCTTTTGAAGTGGTCGTTGTCCAAGGCCGCTGAACGTGGCCCTGGACCCAACCATTTCAGCGGGACAAAGAGGGTGTTTGATTCACCCTTCAGCGGATGAAGACCATAAAACAGACCTTGACTCAGACCACCTGGTGATGTTCAATGAAGACACAAAACCCGAATGTAGGCTCTTGATTACAGAAACCCTTCGTTTGAAAAACCTCTGAACATATCCAGTGGTTTATGAATCAAGAGTCTATGTTAGATGGTAAAATCGACAGGAAGACTCTCTTCCCTACCTTCGAGCCCCTGATCTCGATGGCTCTCCTACCTCCCCCGATCTCGGAGCGAGCAGTTCGCCAACGGCAGCTGCGGGGCGAAACATCAAGCTCAAGCGCGACATGCTTTCAGCTTCCGCGGTCAGACGCACCCGCAAGCATTCCGCCGCACCACTGTCGAAGTCGACGCAGTTCGTGACGGTGCCAGCCACAGCATCTACGACGTTGCTGACCTTGAAAGTCTGAAGGACATGGCCCAGTAACAAGAAGCTACTAGGAACAAGGGGCATCTGCCGAAAAAGGAGCCCAGAAGCTCCACCACTTTTCCGGCTTCGAGCGAGAAAAGAGGCTCCTTTCTGGGGAACAAGTCTTTGGGCGAGGTTCGTGACGCACCCACAAGAGTGGAGTTTCTCCGGGAAACCTTCGCTGTCCCCCTGGTGCTGTTCCGGGTGAAGGTGGCATCAGCAGCCGTGGTGAAGAGCAAACGCCAGGGGCCATGCAGCAGGCAATCCGTCGCAGCGCGCTCCGTCCCAAACCTTCAGCAAAAAAGAGAACAAGGTACGACATAGTACCCTTCTTGCACTTGATTATGCCCCTCTGGCTGCTGCTGACAAGAAAGTTGGGTTTACGGACTGATGTCATACACCTGATAAAGCATGACAAGGGTTCGGAAAAGCAACTCAAACACTCAACCACTTGTCGACTGGATGTGCAAAATGATTCTGAAAACCCCACTGGCGTTGAAGTCAAGCCACTCTTTCAGAAACTCCTGCTGTGGAGCTCCACTAAGGAGCTCTACCTTCTTCAAGACCTCTTCAGCTCTTTCAGCCAGCGCCTCGCTGGCCCGGCGGAAAGCACCGGAAGCCACCAGATTCGTCGGTGCGCGGTCCTTCTTGTCAAGCTCACCACCTGCGCCAAAAAATAAAACAGAAACAGCTCGGCCAATCCAACTGGTCTGTCTGAAAATAAGGGACGGGAAGATGGGAGAACCCCCCGATGGTTTCCCTACTAAAACACACACCAATCACCCATGTGTTGTGAATTCAAGGGGCGGCTCTTCAGCCTTCCTGTTGTTGTCACCCCGCTGGGCTGAGGCTCGATATTTTAGTTTTAGTTGGAGAGGAATGGCCTCCAACCTAATAGCAGGACTCTTGAAGGAAACTTAAAGGAACCTAATAGCTTCCAACCTAGAAGCAATGGCCTCCAACCTAATAGTGATGGCCTCCAACCTACTAGCGGTGGCCTCCAACCCAATAGCAAGGCCTCCAACCCAATAGTGATGGCCTCCAACCTAATAGCGGTGGCCTCCAACCTAATAGCGGTGGCATCCAACCTAATAGCAATGGTCTCCAGCCTAATGGCAATCGTGCAGAGGAGAATCTCATGGACCTGGTCACGCTTTGTTTCCTTGAGCCCTTCGAAATCTTTTGCATCGAATATCAACCGGCCTTTGACACCAAAGTCAATTGAGAGATCACTTCGATTGAGCTCCTGCTTGAAAGCATCGATGGCCTTCAATAACTCCGCTTTCGCAACCTTGGGTCTTGGACGTTCAACTAAATTGAATCATGAACTTCATGAACCAAAAGGCTAAATGGTTTGGTGTCTTACGAAGAACTGCACCAAACATGTTTGTTTGTTTGTTTCAGGTCTTTTCACATTCGCACCCGTGGTATCGCCGCACACCAATGCATCGTGGCGATCTGTCTTCTATTTTCGAGCTGCTGGAATCTCCAGGTCGCCCGCTTTCCGCACAGATCGACGGCTCAGACGGCTTGGCTGACCTTGTGACACAGCGCGCGCGCGGAGCGGCGCGCCGTCCCCAAGCGCGAGTGAGGCACAGCGGTCCGGCATGTGAGGCACAGCGGCTTGAGGAACAGAAAAATAAGATGGAACCACCATGAACAATGTCCCAGCTGGGCTTCTGGTTCAGTCTTCAGAGTGCTGGGCTTCTGTCCTGAAGTCACCCAGTGAAGTCCTCCAGATCTCAGTGAGTCATTCCAAGAAGTCCCAGGAAGTCCAACTGGACGAGACCATCGACCAACCGCCAGCCCCCCCCCAGCCCTGCCATGCGAACGTCCGCGTCGTTTTGCGCGTCGTTTTCTTCCGTTTGTTGTTGCAGGCTGATCACGGCAAGCCAGAAACGCCGCCTGCTGTAGAAAAAGGACCTTGGTGTGGCATCCAGTTTGGGACAGGGAAGCTAGATGAGCATAAGTTGGGGGGTATATACCCTGATCGGCCAAAACCAGTCGGAAACGAAGAATTGGAAGGGGGGAGCTCAACCAGGCCCTTTGAACCCGCAAGCCACACTTTCAACACAGCTGCAAGACCTTCACGACACTCCAACATTCCAAGACCTTCACGAGATCCGCTTTTTTTGGCTAAAACATGCTTTGGCCTCTTAGTTGAGATACAGTTATATATGCCAGCATGATGACAACACTCAAACCCAGACAGCCCGAACCATGACAGCTTGCTGCAATTGGCACTAACCCATGGGGAACGTGACAAAGACGAACCCATGGGGATGTGGTGGTCTTGAATTTTGTCGGCTGGCAACCGTTGTTCCTTTCTTTTTCGGCAGACCGGGCTGGACCTCTTCAGCGAATCCTCCAATACCATCCAAGCGTCGAGCAAGGACGCACGGAGGACACGACGAGGCATGGCCGGCATGGTAGTGAAAACAAGGTGTGGACTTACAGCGGTTGAAGAACAGTTCGTTTGACCTGGCCGCCTTTGAACAGTCCGGATTTTCCGGGTGGATGGTAGGTTTTCTTTCTGGTCTCTTATGACCTGGGAAGCAAATGAAACTTCGTTTTGGAGAAGTACTACTCCCACCGGTGAGAACTGTTTGGGGTCCTTTGCACTTAGATGCCTTGAGTGGCTTTAGTGATGAAACCACACCACTTATTGAACAGAAGCAAGACTGTATAAAAAATTGTTGGTTTTTAACCCCACAGTGGGTACTGTGATGCCTGATCTCAAAAGCATTCAACTGTTTACCTCGTTAGTTCTTGGAACTACTCTGACTGTAGCTGTCAAATCTGATCTATTTGGACGGTCAACAAGCCCCATGCACATGAGGTACGCTGGCCCACACAGCTACTATTCTGAAGTTCTCACCTTGGATCAAGAGGGTGGATTCTTTTTGGTCTTCAGCGTCAGAAGGGGTCATCTTGGCAAGCGCTTGTGAGATGAAGCGGCATCCAAATCAGCGGCAGCCATGTTTATGTTGCAGACCTGGAACCGAGTTTCTATAATATGAAGGCTTGGCGCCAAGCCTAAAATAACAAAAAAATAAACGCAAAAAATATATTGAAAAGAAAAAAACAAGCAAAAGACTCGTGCAATATCAGTGTGGTGGAAACCCGGAGGATAGAGACAAACACCATTGGATCACACAAACAAAAAATAAACACCGATGGATAAGAAAGATCCTAATCGAAGAGCTAGGTGTCCATCAACTTGCCTTTTCCTGATGCTGACGCGGGGCCCGTTTTCGGGCCCTGGACAATCTCGGACGATCTACTTTGTACAATACTCCGTTGCTCGCTTTTGGTGAGCACTGCAAGGCGATCCGTTGTCTCGAGAACCAACGACTGATATCTACTGGACCCAAATGAAAGCATTCGCGAAACCCTGCACGTTGGAGTTTGCTTTTTGTCAGGCCTTTCAACGGCCTTTCAGGTCTACACTTTCGGTCAGAGTTGCTTTTCCTTTCACCAAAAGACTGCGCCTGATTCCTGTCTGTGCCAAAAGTGCCTGGTAAGCCACAGCAAGCCTTTGGGGCTCATTTCTTGCTCTTGCCTTTGCCACCTCTGTCACCTCTGCCTTTGCCTTGGCGCAGAGAAAAGCATGAACCTCTCAAAGCAGAAAGCACCGGTGTTTGGGGAAGGAACAAAAAAACCATGTCTATAATTGACGCGAAACCTCGCTGGGTGCCAAAAGAGTGCAAAAAAAAAAAGTAAAACAGAACGGAAACCCTCCCTGTGAGGTCCTGCCAGCTGGAACCCCTAGAGCCACCGTGCCGCTGAGCCAAACCGACGAATGACCGAAAAACGTTGCGTCTCATGGTCTCGAGACCGAAGCGGCCATCGCTCTGCACACGCTCTGGGACGCCCGGAAGGGACGCCTGCGACCGATGCCTAGAGCCTACAGGCAAGGGTACAGTGGCACGAACATCGTAGGTGCAAGAAGGAGTTTCCTCTTGGTGCGCAAGAATTTTCAGCAAGCTATTAGGATCAAGGCCATCGCTTCTAGGTTGCGAGGGCATCGCTAGTAGGAAGAAAAGGACAAACATCGAATCCGACCTTGGGGCGGTCAAGACATCACATATGGGCTCCCCGGCCGGCTCCTGCAAAGCGCTGCGGCCTTGGCGACTTCGGTGAAAATGGTTGAAACCGATGGGAAGGTGACCACATGCCTACTGGTACCTCTAGTGAGAGCTGAACAGTGACAAAGCAAACTCACCAAGCTCACCTGGTCAAGTGAACACCCAACAAATGAAAAGAACCACGAGGAGAACAACATCTAACTTCATACAAGAACCACCACCACCACCACCACCACCACCACCACCTGCTGTCACCACCCTTCTTCACCCAACCTATCCAGCCCAAACACGTCTCTTTCCTCCGTCACCGAGACACCCAAAGGCCATGGGCAGGTCCGAGAACTGTTCGCCTGGAAACCAGTCGAGTGGGCGGCACGTTGGGCGTGCGCGCGCGCGGTGTAGCACGTTGGGCCCCTGAGAAGGTTCGTTCTGAACGGTTTCCCAGACACCGTAGATGAGCTCCCTGAAAAAGGGAAGTGAAGCAAGAAAAACTCAGACTAAAGCCCACCACACGTCATCTTACGGGGACAAGGGCTTCGAAAACTATCAAGGCCATTCCGGGGACTGGGTACCGCAATCAGATCTACAGTCATTGACGTCAAGCATGGAGAAATCCCATAGAAGATTCCGACCATGACGGTGACACGAGAAACACAGAAGTCACACATGTGTGGGAACTGCGTGGTCTTTGGCATCGAGTCGTTGAGACGACTCGCTTGTAGGGCTTGTACCAGAGCATGTTGATTGGGAAGTTCTGGTCTGAGGACTAAGCCAATGGTATGCCTTTTCCAAAAGCCAACTGTACAAGTGACGTGAGATCCTTCTGTTAGGTGTCGTTTGTGTTGTGAGCAAAACTCCTCTCTCCCGAATGAAGATGATGGAAAGAACATAGTGCTCTTGTCCTATTTTCTTGCTGGATTCCATGGAACTTTGTCTGAAGAAAGCAACCACTTTCAAACAATCAAGGGTTGGAGGGTTTCCCTATTTCCATGCGCACTTACAGGGCACCCCAGTATCTTCTCCATCTTCCTTTGAGAAGCTCCATCCGTGTCTCTTCGGCGAAAACGGAGATCGTCTCTGAGATCTTCACCCACTTGAGCAAAGCCTCACCGCAGGGATCTTCGAGCGGTGGGTCGGGCCACGGGTGCCACGGGTGCGCGTCGTTGTGTGGTTTTACCATGCGGACAGGTAGGCATGTGGACTAGAATAGAAGCCACTTCAATGGGAGTGTGGTAGGAGTTTTGGAAGAAAGTCCGGTCTCCAACGAATACAAGAACGGACTTCTTTGCAAAAGCAGAAAGCGTCAGACGGATGAAATCCAGAAAAGACGTGTAGGTTCATAGCAACACATATGGCCTGGTCAGCGAACACATATGCCAGCGTGTGGTGTCGACCCATTCCCATTTTCGTGCCAGTTCCTGGAAACCTCAGCTGCGGATCCCTTCGACCGCATTCCAACCCGCCTACGCCGCCTGCGCTGCTGTTCTTACGCCGACGCGCGTCAGCCACTGTACAAGCCGCGCTTTTGGGGGCTCGTTTGGCACCCTTGACTCCGTCTGAGCCAATCGGAGCGAGGTCAAAGAGCTTAAAATAGGCCCAGCCTGGGCGGCTGGGCGCCGCGGCCGACTGCACAAGCCGACTCGTCGAGTCGCTGCAGCCGGGCCAACAGCCTACAGATCTTCCAGCTTTGGCGCCAAAGGTGCCAAAGTGGCAGGAGATGGCAGGAGGGGATTGAGAAACTGATTGGCAACGTTGGTCGTTGCAAACACTGCAGGCGTGCCGTCCGGTCGCGAGTGATTGTTTCACTTCTCAAGATCGAAACCACATCCGGGAAAGCTAAGATTCCGGAAAGCTAGGATTCCATCAGCAAGCAGAGTCTTCCAAATAGATCTAAGAATAGATCCTGTCAAGAAACGATGGAAGTTGTCTCTATTTGTTTGGGACCAACAATCCAACTTAGTTCAACTCAAAGGGAAAAATCCATTGAGTTCATCACTACGTCTGTCTGATCGAAATCTCATGAAACCAAACCCCGCTGCAAAGAGCGAGTTCTTCCCGCTCAGGAACCGCCCATGTAGACGTGGAAGCTGAAGAACCAGGTTCTGAAGCACCTCGTGCCAAGCAAAGACGAAGCAGACAAAAAGGAACTGTCGCACACAAAAAAGTCACGAGTAGCTCCGAAAAGTTCCAGAAGACTTAGAACCTCTAGCGGACATGTCCAGTTCATGGTTAAATATGTTAAATTGGCTTGATTCTCCTGCTTAATGCCTTCTTCACGCCTAATTAACGATCTTAAAAATACTCTAGTAGCAATCTATATATATATAGCGTATATAGAGAGAGAGAGATAGAGAGAGATAGATAGATAGATAGATAGATAGATAGATAGATAGATAGATAGA
>CAXAMN010007792.1:41528-99186 GCA_963970005.1 Durusdinium trenchii | reverse complement strand
AGATAGATAGATAGATAGATAGATAGATAGATAGATAGATAGATAGATAGCTAAGCTAGGTAGATAGATAGATAGATATCGTGATCTCTTCGACGACCCCAAGGCCTAGGTCGCTGAATCAAAGGGACTGAGAATCAGCTTTCACCTTGGTCAAGCAATGGCCCATTTAAGGCCTAGAGAATGACAGTGTTCAATTCCATCTGCCCTCCCTGCCCTCCCTGCCCTCCCAGCCCTCCCTGCCCTCCCTCCCCCTCCTCCGCTCCCTCCCCAGGTTCCTACATGAGCAAACAGGTCTGCAAATCCTCTGTTTCGTTGTCTTGCACATGCATAGAGCATATGAGCAACGAGACTCAAAGACGGCCTCCCATGGACTTGAAGAGACAGTGTACCCGAACACAGCTCACCCACCAAAAAAAAAATGGGGGTGTCAAGCAACATACGTGCTTCAGGTTGTGACTCACACCCATCGCTCTGAATGCGGGTGTGTTCCTGGATGTCTCCGAAATCCGTCTGGAGCCAAGGCACTCCTCGCTCCGTCGCCGCCATCGGATGTCCCAGCATCGGTGGACTCCTTCCGCGAACCCCGGCGCGAGTGGTTCCAGGAAGCTGAGAGGCTGGGAGAACGGGAAGGAATCGAATTTTCGGGTTCCAGTCACAGCTGGCACATCGATGCCAAGCTTGCTGTGGTTGATCCCAAGATCTGCAAGATCTGCGCCGAAGCCGAAGCTGGGACGATTCTTGAAAGCTTCTCAACACTGACAACATGGGGGCCTGTTTGTGCCAACCTTTGCGCCCGCAGATGAGAAAATGTGAACGTAACCGTAACCCGCTTGGAATCATGACCTTCTTCAGCCGCTGAGCGCTTTTTGGGCTGTTTAGTAGAATCATGGTCTCACAGTCTCATCAGAATACTTAAATCCAGTTAACTGTAATACTTGTAACTCAGCAACTCACAGGCGAGCTAGGAACCTCGTTGCTCTTCGACTCTCCTCGTCTTCTTCTCCGCAGAAGGTGAGGCTTGGAACCTGCACCGCGGCATCACTCGCGGAACCTGCACCGTCGGCCTTCTGCCGTGCCCTGCTGTGCCTAGCTGTGTCCCGTCGTCCGAAGGCTCTCACTTCTGACTTGGTCTATTGGAAAGCTTTGTTTTGTGATCTCGTACAAGCTTCAGGCTTCCCAAATTTTTTCATGGCTTTCATATGTTTTCTTCGAAGTGTCTTGAACCACCGGTGGAGACTCCAGAGTCTCCCCACGTCTTCCCCGGACGGCACCGCCGGGACCGTCCACGCCTGGGTGCGGCGGCCCAAAGGACAGGCCTCGCACGTCCAGTCCTCCAAGGGCGGCTTCGGCGCATCGCTCTTCACGCGGTAGAAGTCTCCATCGGAACGACTCAGGTCACCCTCGCGGGAGAAATACCTTACGGCGGTCACCGCGAGGCGAGGCGGCTGGAGAACGACACAGAGAACACGAGGCGGAAGAGAAGAGAACAAGAGGCCTCGGAATTGGGCTGCGGGATTGGAATCTTTGCACTTATATAGACCAAAGCCAGAGCTATCACCTATCTAAATAGTCTACTATCTAGGCGTACTAGGCATACTAGGCCATCACTAGTAGGTTGGAGGCCATCGCTCTTAGGTTGGATCTAACTTTAATAAATCACTTTCGGCAGTGGATCTCTGACTCCTTGGGATTCGAGCACCGGTCCAAGGTGCCAATAGGCAGTGCCACGTGCCTCAGAACGTGGTCCACCACACCAGTGAAGATGGTTCACCACAGGTGACCAAGATGGACTAATCCGACTCTTCTGGGAAAGAAAGAACGTATCTGATTTACAATAGAAACTACTCAGGGATAGTTAGATAGACAAGGAAGGAAAACACAAATAAATACACATATACCGTCTGGACAAACACTCAAAGCACTGTAGACATTGTAGACAGCAGATTTTCGGAGATCCATGTTGATCAATGTACTGCTTAGTGCCCCCAAATGCCAGGCTTTCTTTGGAACCGTTCCTTCGAATGGATCTGCTTCACGTCAGAGCTCCGAGAGTTTCGAGGCCTACAAGGCCAGTCATTTTGAGGTGTCTAATTATATGAACTTCCAAGGTGCCATGCGATACTTGAAGAGAAGGGTGCCATGCTCATTCACATACACGGGCGCATTGCAAAGATCGCTCCCTGGCAGGTCAAAACGAAGTCTTTGATGTCGGGGGAGGGAATCTCCTCCCAAAAAATTGGAGATGAACCCAGCAGTGACTCAGTGGACATGAGCTCTGCTTTCTTCTGCCAGCATGTCTCTGACCGGATTGGCTCTTCGCCAGCTCGCCGGTTACAATAAAGCCTACGTTAACCTGAAGAGCTTCGTGGCTCTCAGATGCAAAACGATGCAGGGGCGATAAAAGAAAGCACTGGCTACCTAAAGGTCCAAAAACCTGCAGATGCCAAGCTCCAGTCATCACTGATTCGCGGAACCTCTGCCAGCGTGGAAAAATGGCAGAGATCAGCAGCTCACCCTAGCCAGCCCCCCCTTCAAGGGGCCTGCCAAGACATGGCAAAAACACGTCAAAAGAACCAGAACCTGGTCAAAGAGAGCAAACCAATCAGAGACCAACTCCCCCAGCAGCCTCGCGCCGAGTCCACCGCCACTGAGCCCGCGTTGGCCGGGCAGGTGCCCAAACGTCTCTCCGAGCCGAAGGGGATCTTGGAACCGGCCTGTGCCATGGCTCCTTGAATGGCCTCATTCATGGCCAGTTCCACCTTCCCCTGCACAAGTTCACTGAGCTTCTCTCTCAAGGTCCCCTCCAGTGCTTTGTTCACCAGATTCTTGATGTTGGCCTCCCCCGGAAAGTTGGTGATTTCAAATCTTGCGAGCTCTAGATGCTGAATGTCCAGTAGGAAGCTTTCAACGCCACCACTCAAAGCATCCGAAGCGCCGGCGAAGATCTTCTGGAAACCAGCTTGGGCAAAGGCTATGAGCTCGCTGATCTGGAAGGTGAGATGGACTTCAGCATTCACTCTCCATTGGACGCGTCGACAAGCAACGTTGGTGAACTTGTTTGAGCCTCCATCTTGCACAAAGTTTGCAGATGCTTTCACCACGAGACTCAAGGGACATGTCCGAACGGCCAGGCGAAACTTCACGGCCGTGTCCTCAAAGGAGCTGGAGTCCACATACTGCCCGGACACGTCCAAATCCTCCAAAGTAAAGGCTGAAAGACCGGTCACCTCATCAACAAAGACCTCCTTCAGATCGTAGTTGCAAGGCTTGGTTGCCACTCGCAAGTTCACACCCAGGTCGATGTTCGTGACAGGATCCTGGGCTTGAAGGGTCTTCGTCAGCATCGAATTGACTCCTGCACGGCAAAATTGCAAGAAAAGAACTGCATGGATGGTTCAAGATTTGAGGTTTCCATACCCTCCCTGAAACCATCATGGAAGCCAGTCACTGAGCGACCGGAAACTCTCCGGCCTGCAGCATCCAGCATCGGCATGATTTGATAGTTCAAGGGCTCCCCAGACATGCCCACCTCTTTGGCCAACTTGAAGACTCGGCATAAGTTCACCTGACCGGAAAAAAGCAGAAAAACACCCGAAAACCATGTGTGTACTATATTGTATTATATGGTATGTCTTGTATGTGATATATTATCTATATATTGTACAATATTATGTATAATATGTATAGTACAGTACATACATGTGACATGTGTATATATATAGAGATATATATAGAGATATCGTGTGTGTTTCGATGGTTGGTTCTTTGTTCCTATTCAGGGAAGTTCTACCAAGTTGCTGTGTCAGCCGCCGACATGATCTTCAGGGCATTCACAAAGACAAGGAACTCAGCCACCACCTCGAAGGAACCCCCAAGCTCTGGTGACTGAATCGCAAAAAATGGTATCCAAAAAACAGCACCCCTTAAAGACTTACTGTAAAGATTCAGCCAAGCCACCAAATTCAAACTTCCCCAAGCCTGCTGCTTTTGCTCTTGGGATAGACTTGTCAACGTGGTTGTGTACACGTCAGTCGTAATGAACTGCATGAGCTCCTTCATCATTTGTGCAGCAACACGGTGCCAGTTTCCATGCGTCTGGCGCCAGCAACCCGTCACGTTCACCACATTTTTCTTCAAAAACGGCTGCAAGTAATCGGATGGGCCTACAAGGGACTCTTGCCAATACATACCTTCAATCAAAGACTCCAAGATCGTCACGAGAGTGGCAAGACTCTTCGCGATATCCTTCGCAATTCGAAGCTTGGCCGTCAACATGGCATTGTACCACTCAGAGCCTGGGTTACAAAAGTACTGAATGACACTTGTTCCGTCACCTGGCAACAACGACCCGATCAGAATGCCACAAATCTGTGAGTACGCATTCATAGATGAAGACCCAAACAGCTCGTCGCTCAAGATTGCACGGATGGACACGAGGACAAGCCCAACTGATGCAGTCTTGTAGTCAGGAACCATGTTTCGCATGTCGTGAATGACATGCCAATTTTCCGTAGGGCCAGTGAGAATCCGCTGGTATTCCCTGACGATCAAACGGCTGTCACAGTACATGTTGTCGCATCCCAAGGGTGCTAACTGCTCATTCTTGATCAAGCCAAGGATTGGCTTCAATGACGCCTCGTCCGTGGGGTCGATTGCCATAGCTCTCACGATGGAGTGGTAAAAGACGAAAAAACAACACATCCATGGAGACTCGGTCAAACATGGCAGTGTCATACCCCATGTCTGTACTTGCATTCGGGTCGTCTGAGATAATTCCTTCATGATACTGGCCGCTGGAGGGGTTTCCGTGCATGGCAAAGGACCCATATGCCATCAACGCCCCGGCAGCGATCACCTCGTCCCGCCAAGACCAAGTGCCCGAATAGTCGACGAAGTTCCCTTCGTCCTCTGCTTGGCACGCAGCCAAAGACACTTCAAAGAAGGCAGCGTTCGAGAAGGCGTTGCATGGCTGCTGTTCCCAAGCTTCCTCTGACATGCTACTCATTGGAGCCGTGGCTTCCTTTGCAAGGCCCAACACCGTCGCACTATTCTTCACAGGGCTATACTCGATCCACCCTTGTTTCCACCACATGGTCGGCCTCGCCGTATCGCCAAACTGCTGGTAGATCCTGAGGCCGAAGGACTGAGGAACGAGGAACGAGCACTGTGCTGGCTGCATACGATTGCCAACCTGGGAGTATATATATATATAACTGGGACTGCGTAGGGACTGCGGGGTCCAAGTGTGCAGTGACCCCAAACTTGCACGGCCAAAAAAGAGGGGAATGATGAGGACAAGGCAATGGACGTGAAACCACAGCCTAGGTCAGGAGGCGAAACCATTTGCAGTAGAATTCCGAAACCACAGTAGTTGTCTATGGAGTTTATCTGGCTTTGTGTGCCCAAACTTGC
Source organism: Durusdinium trenchii (assembly GCA_963970005.1). NCBI lineage: Eukaryota > Dinophyceae > Suessiales > Symbiodiniaceae > Durusdinium > Durusdinium trenchii. The sequence continues at coordinate 93,774 of CAXAMN010007792.1, read as the reverse complement.
AAGCTCGTGGAAAGTTATGACAGCATCAGCACTGAGAAGGGCATGCCTTTTTTTCAGGCAACGCTTTCCAAAAGATGCGACAATCAAACGCGAAGAAATCATGAGCCCATGCTCATCCTCATCCATCCACATCCTCATCAAGCCACATCTTCATCCATCCTCATCTACTGTATCCATCTAATTATGGGAATCCAAAAGCATGTATATACTGTTGTGTCGTGTTGTCGACGTCACCAGCCCGAGTAGAGAATGGACATTCCTATGGTACGTTTCAAGTTCTCAAGATCTTTTTTTCCACTGTATTGAAGTAGGGACACCTGTCTTTTCTTTGCAGAATTCGGAAGGAGAAGTATGGAAATGAAGATGTCAGAATTCAGATCATCTAGGAATCGTTCGACGACCCCAGAGGTCGTGCAGCTAAGACTCAGCTTGTGTGCTTCCCAGAGGTCGTCGGCACCAACCCAATCGTTGCTGCCACCTGCATCGATCCGAATGAAACGGAACGGGTGCGGGGGAGCGACGCAAGACCGATCGTTCACAAAAAGAGACTCCAGGCCTCCTTTCACTCTTCTCATGCATTCCTCCAAGTTATTTAAGGTCACCCAAGAGTGCGAATCGAAGGTGTCGTAGGTGAAATACTTCCAATAGGGATTCGTGGCGAAGTCCTTCTCCGTGTCGGTGGGTTCTTCGTTCATGCCAGGGCAAGTGCTCTCACTGGGTAGGACTGCAGTGGTGGCTGCAATCTGCAACTCGGACTTTTGCTTGCTGGTGAGCGCAAAGGGATCCAAACAAAGGAGCCTTAGATACCAGGTGAATCTCACAGTGTTGCGAGAGAGCGAAAAAAAGAAAATGGTGATTAAAACAATGTGAAGATTGCGCTAGGCTAAGGTTCACCGCGGTGAATGCCTGCAATTTTGTGAATGCACCGCATGGTCTCCTCATGCGCTCATGGTTCTTACGCTCTTCATGCCCTGAAATACATACGCTTTTTGTGCACATTCTATGCGCTTGAAACCAAGCACGGGTGGCGGAGCAATGAAAAATGGGTCTTGGTCATCTGGGCGGATGTGTCAATCAATCCTGTTTTGCTGGGTCGGTCTGACGGTGGGCGGATGCGACACCTCGTGACCATACTCGCTGGCTTCAATGGCCTCAAAGGTAGGAATCATTCGACGTACGGGGTGCACGGCAAAAGCCACCGCAACTTGCATGTGCATCCCATCCAATGCTCCAACCATGTCCATCAGGCCAGACTTTTGTTGACTTGAGTATATAATCACGTGCTCACGAAAACAAATCGAGTCAGAGCGGGGAAAGCGCAATTGGACAACCTTGGAAGAGGTCGTGAGCGCAAAGCTGACACAGGAAAAGATTTGGCCGCAAACCGTTACCTTCAGCCAATCATAGGGGCGACTGATGCACCATCGAGATTCTGCCACTTTTGTTGAGTAGGCCACATTTGGCATTTTGTCAACTGCATTGTTGCAGGATGGTTTTGCAGACTTCGGGCCAAATCTTATGCTGGCTGCACGGATTGGTGCCCCATTTCCGGTGCCATTGTCAAACTATGGCCACCCAAAACCTCCAAGACGTCTGGCCACAGAGAGACCAGAGACTGACATGACAGGGAAATGTGAGACTTTGGTGACCCTTTCTTCCTTACGTTTTTTCAAACTAGCACTTTAAATGAACCTTCCTCATACCGGAAGGCACGGTATGAGGCGACAATGGTGATAGACGCTTTGTTGGAAGTCCAATAGCCATGTGTTCTACAACGAGCCCATAGAGTCATGTTACTCTTCGCACATTTGGAGTGCACATAAATACTAATTGCTCTAAATCGAATGATCCCCACTATGGCATGTCAATCATTTGTTTGCATGTCATGGTGGGCCACGAACAGTCAAACACAGTGACTCACGCAGCGGTAGTGTGTTTGTGATTATTGTGCTTGTGGCTGTGTGTCTTGAATTGTGTGCTTCTAGTCGTGTTTCTGACTGTGTGCTTGTGGTTGTGGTTGTAAATGTGTTTGTGGCTGTGCTCGTATTTATGCTTGTGCTTGTGTGGCTGTAGCTGTGCTTGTGGCTTGTCTGTTAGCTTTGTTTGTTGTGTAGTGAGTATATTGTGTTTGTGGTTTGTCTGGCTGCGCGTTCTGCGTTGAGGTCCGGCAGTGCCCACTGCGATCTCGCACTTGCATTTGAGGTCCGGTAGTGCCCACTGCGATCTGGCGCTTGCGGTTGAGGTCCGGTAGTGCCTACTGCGATCTGGCGCTTGCGGTTGAGGTCCGGTAGTGCCTGCTGCGATCTCGCGCTTGCGGTTGAGGTCCGGCAGTGCCCACTGGGATCTGGTACTTGCGGTTAAGGTCCGGCAGTGCCCACTGCGATCAGGAGCTGGCAGTTGAGGTCCGGTATACGTGCCCACTGCGATCTGGCATTTGCAGTTGAGGTGCGGTAGTCAACGAGAAGAGGAGAGGAGGAGAGGAGAAGAGGAGGAGAAGAGGAGAAGAGCTCTGTTAAAACCTAACAACCCTCACCTGGCAGGGGGGAAGAAGAAACGCACGAGGTTAGCATCCTTGGGTCTACGTTGGTGTTGGCAGCTGAGAAGCCCATGTGGCAAAATTGCCACAAGCGCAAGGGCTAGTCGCGCCATTTCAACTTGATTGTCACTTGAGCAATAACCTTGCAGGTCATGCGTTCAATCCTGAATATGCCCAGGCTGGACTGCTGGAAAAAGTGATGCCTTGGACTGTCTACAGAGTTTGTTCTTCACAGAAATGAATCAAACCAACTTGATCATGTCTTCATCTCTTCAAGCTAAACCCTCCTGGCCTCTCCTTCTCAAGTAAAAGCCATTCACGGCCTCTGCTCCCGCTCCTGCTTCGAAGCACATCGAATTTCGGACTTGACCAGAGGTGTGCCACCCTCAAACATCCTCAAACGAAAGACCCAAACCCTTGGCCCTTGGCGCTGCCACCCGGTTTGCGCTCAAAGATCCTAGCGCGACTTGCGGACAGTGCCACAGCCCGGTTCAGGGCGCTCATGGTCGACACCGTCCACACGGCACTCCACGGCGAACCCACTCCACGGCGGAACCCGCACCCGCCTGGGCGCTTGGGCGCCGCGCCTGGCGGCCCCACCCCTGGGCCGTCCCGAGCCCGCCTTCCACCAGAAAGGTGCATTGTCTCAGGGTGACGTACAGGTGGGCATCGTTCGCAAGATGGATGCGCTCCAAGCTCTCGGAATCCAACAGCACACCACCTGAGCCAGCGATCCGCTTTCACGTATATAACAGGGTTCAGCCCGAAGTAGCAGTGCTTGGAAAACAGAAAAAAGATACGATAGCAACAGACTGATTGCACCCATTGCGCAGTCCGAACCAAACTCGTTGGTGTCATGTTGAGAACGGGTCCCTGTCTGGTCTCGGGTCTGGGCCCCAGCTGGCGCTCCTCGCCTTCATGGATCACGGTCGCGACGGTGTGGCCTTTGCCCAAGAAGGGCCTCAGCGCCTGCTTCACCCTTCGGCCCGTCCAATCCAAAGAGACCTCCAAGGTGGCCACCTGCCAGTCGGTACGGATGTCGACACGGTGAAGACAGACACCGGTGCACGTTGAAACTCAAGTGCGAAGGGCGAACGGCTGAGCTTCGCGAGCGAACGGATTATAGTTGCAAAACAAGGATTCCAGTTGTAAAACGGCATAGCTCAGACTTGGGAGTGAACCGAGCTTCAACCGGACTGAGTTTGCACCTGAAAATCACCGGCAACTCAAAGAGCCTCCTCCCCGGAGAAGAACAGCACTGGCAACTTCAACTTCTGAACATCCTGCGTTGAAGCTAGACGAATCGGAAGCACCGGGATGTGGTTCGCTGAGTCGTAAAGGTCACGAAGGCAAAATGAAATCCCTTGGGCTTTGCAATATGGCTGTGGGTCAAAACCCCCAAGATACCTTGGCTGACCAACCCAGACTTGCGGACTCACCTGAGCGCTTCCCATGACCCACGACAGCGCTTCCCTGGGTGTCCTCTTCCAGGTCCACCTAGCAGGGGTGCTCCGGCTTTTGACCCATCCCCATATCAACCAGTCAGAACTGGTCTCCACCGCCACTCGACCCATTCTTCCGTCGTCCTGCTCTTCGGACGAAGGTCCACCGCTGCGACGCTTCGGCGCGGAACCCGGCGCGGTGCCACGGCGCCGAAGCCTGTCGACGTCTGTCGCCGATGCGGACGCTTAAAACGACGTCGACGTCGACACGTTGCGGACGGTGGAAGCAAAAACTGGACTGAAAGAGAGGAGAAGTGGCTGTAAATGGGGCGACTGATCCCAAAGATATGCACAAGCACGCGCCTGTGCCAAAACCGGAACACAGAGCAGTCACAGAAAGCCTCGCCGCTTGCGGGTTGGTGTCTGTCTTTCATGAGCACAAAGTACGACAACTGAGCCAATGGATTCTGCACAGAAAAGTTTGCTAGTGTCATGAAGCCCTTGTCCAGGACATCAAGCTGTAGTCTATTCAAAGCGCCTGCAATTGTAAGCATCCAGCGCCGATGTTGACTGCTAGGCCCATGGCAGCTCTGCCAAGCCCTTCAAATCAAGCCACTCCCAAAACCAAACCTGCAAAATATCTTGCTTGAGGTGGAAACCACTTTTTTGTGGGTTCAAGATTTGCACTAGGGGCGCCTCCTCCGTGCCACCAGCTGTAAAACGGCTCAAGCGGCGGACTGAAACTTCAGTCGGCTCACCAATATCAAACCACATGTTGGGGGTCCAAGTGGTTCTACATTTGCACACCTTCTGAACCTAAGTTGAAAGAAAGACCAGTAAGCATTAGATTAGATCAGATTAGGCTATTTGTGGCCCAACCAAAGGCATGGTCTTGCCTAACTGATCTTACGTGTCTCAGCATGGTCGTCAGCATGTCAGCTTGCCAAGAGCCACAACCCTCGTGGCTCGCATTGCATCCGTGAAATCCGGGGGCGACGATCCACCCAGCTGGCCTCCAGGCTTTGCGGCCGCTTTCTTGGCCTCGCACCGTGGCGTTCTGCCGGTGTGGGGCACGGCGTTCCCGGCTCCGCTGCGGACGGACGTTACTGCGGAGCGCGAGAGAGATTGGGTCGGTTCAACACTGGCAGCCCGCACCACGAACTCGAAGATCAACGAAATCAGTAGACGTTGATGGATCCAGTTTTAAATCAATCTTGTCCCCCAATGCTGTCAGCTTGGCTGTCTCCAAATCTCCGCAAGCTACCCGTTCTGCAGAAAAGCTTCCCCTCACCTCTTCCGTCGCAAACCTTCCATGTGCCTGACCACGCATGGAAAAGCGGATTGAACAATGAGTTGGTCGGAAACTTCCAAAACCCAACGAAAGCGCCTCAAGACCCTACAATTGGTCGTTTGTCCAAAGAATGCTGCGGGTGCCAGCCACTAACTAGAGCAGCCCGACAAAGGTTGGGAGTTGGTTTAGAGCATAGAGTGTACAATACAAGCAAAAGCTTGCAGTGGCTGGTGCTTGTTGGGAAACGGAGGAACCCCAAATGACAAGCGACCATCTGTTAGTACTTTCTCACTGCTTCCCAATTCTGCAGTGTCCGGGCCTGCCGTTTCTGACCCCTGTACACTTGGCGGTTGGGCCTAGGCAGGCAAACACCAGCTTCAAAGGTTCTTCAATCACTTGGAATGGTTCAAAGCAGACCCAACCTTTGTTGACAGTTGAGAGAATTCACTCGCAACTGCCAGCAATCGGATGGTGCAAATGAAATGAAAAAGGAACAAAGGCAATTCCGAAGTCTCGCAATGCTCAACGATAAGTCAGTCTACTTCATGCCGTCTACTTCATGCCATCTACTCTACCTATCCACTTTGAACGAGCCTCGCTGGGAATCCCCGCATTCCTTCGATGCGTTTCAACAGGCCTCCACCTCGGGATGGATGAGTGATGTTTCAACAGATCTCGTGGACTTCATTCAGGGCGGATGAAGTCAGGATCCATCGCAAGGCACATAGGATCCCCTTCCTCCTACTGCTCCAAAAATTGCACATAGGGACACGGAAGCAGGGGGTTGTGGGGGAAAAGGCTTTTTTTCGTCTATCGAACCATGTTTGGCGTAATTGCTTGATTCTCTGCAAATGCATGAGGGTATCCCACCCACCCAACCCAACAATCAACATCATCAACGCCAAATTGCACTCAAACCAGCCAACCATTCAACCACTGCCCAACCATTCAACCACCCTGGCGCTACCGGCGCGGCGCCGGTAGCGCGCCACATCCGTCGCCTTGCCCACCACGCCCTTCGTCCACATCTTCACGGAAGTCATCGCGCCATTGCCCCCCGGACCTCGGCGGTTGGGCGGCTGGGCCCCAGACTGGGCCGAAGACCCTGGGCCCAGACGGTGCTTCTCAAATACATCAAGGGAGAAATCATAGATAGGCGAAGCCTATCCCCCTATGCCAGGCAAGTGGCCTTCTTTCACAGGGTGCGCGCTGGCTTTTTCCGCACCCTTTGAACCTGCTTTCGCATGAACCATTGGTGGCGGATGATAGATTCAATCACATTTGCAAATCTTCTGCCATTGGATACACATGTATATACCCTCTAATTATCCAACAAACATCAAGCGTGAAGTGGGATGGGCCCCCTTCTTTCGTCTCTGCTTTGCTCCACCAACTGGGGGTGTCCACACACCGACCTTGCCACTCCAAGTCACTCCCCCCGGCCGAACTGACGGCCCTCAGTAAAGCCAGCGTCCAGGTCAACACCTGACGGAAACCGGCGGACGGCGAAATCGCATGCGGGCAGAACCATGAAAAACGATGTCACGGACGTGATGTCGTTCTGCCGTTCGATGTCGAGAATGCACTGAAGACATGCTTGATACACACCTTGGACATGAATCTTGGGAACCCCCAACGTCACTGGTTTTCCACCCCTTCGACCTCGGCCGACCTCGGGGCCGGAGATCAGATCCGGCGGCTCCGTCCCCTGCGGCCCTGGCGGATGACACGATCATCCAAGGTGATCTTGTTCCTCAGTACGCGCGCGCGCGCTGGCGCGCCCAAGCCCCTCGGTGTCCAGTCCTTTTTTGGCCCTGTCGAACAATTGAAGAGAACGGCAGGCATTGACAACTGGTGTAGACCAGTGTAGACCGAAAATGGATGCTGCACAGATTCCGCTTGAAATTGGAGTTTTGGAATCGACCGTCTAAGCCACATCCATATCTTTATCAAGAACGTCAAGCTCCGACATCCATGCCGTTGGGCCGCAGTAAGTTCACTGCTTGCTCCGCTTGCTCCTGGCACTGGTCTCTTCATTATGGTACAAGTGAGTGTCTGCAATTTCTGGTAGCTTATCGTCTTCAGCATCTGAGGCTCATAAGTGTCTCCGCATGTTTTGGAAGCCTAATTGAAAACTATCGCTTTCTTCCACATAAATTCGATCTAATAGCTTCCAATCCTTGACAACAAAAAGCTTCACCCGCCGGTGGCGGGTTCGCCCAAGAATGCACGATATTTGTCTCAGGCTCTGGCATGAGTAAAATACTCCACGAAGCAAAAGCCACACGGATATTTGTCTCTTCGATTGAGACCTTGGAGCAGACCGGAGTTAGTTGAAAACCAGAACAAGACCAACATTCAACATGTTGGTATCTTGAAATCCTACCAAGACCAAAAGTGTCCTGTTGGAAAAAGCGCGCACTGTCACTTAACGGTTTTCTGATTTGATGTTCCACGCGGGCCCTCGCTTCCTGAGCCTTTGGCCCATAATCACTCGCTTGATGTCGCCACACTTCGAGAACAGTTCATAAACCTGCTCCTTCACGCCAAGCTCATGCCAAGCAGCTAAAGGGTTGCAACAGTCTTTTCCACTCCAAAGGTTGTGGTCGTTCATCTAGGAAAAATGAGTTGCAAAATCCAGAGGCAATTCTCGGAAACCAACTCCAAAAACAGTCCTCTCTGGTGCAGAAAGCCATATTTCCCACGTAGACGGTGCGGGTGACCTTGATGGCCTCAAATCATGAAGATCGATTTGGACTTGTGGCCTTCCACAAAAGCCTTTCTGCCTGCCTCCGCCCATTTCTTGGGATCATAGCCCGACTTCTTGTCCACGTACAGGACCTGCCTTAGAGGCAGGATCCTCCAAAAATGCAAAAGAAGCCGTCTCAAACAAGGTGTTGATCTCCTGAGATTGAAACCATATGTATGAGAGTGCTTCCTTCGGGTGGTGTCTTGAATAACTCTTGTACAGCTGCACAACCCATTTTTTGCTGGCTGTTTTTCAGGCCCGTTCGCTCGGGGGTCCCGTTCCTGGCCGTTCCACGGCCGCGAACGCGGGGGAAGTTGGACCCACTGTCCAAGCGAGAAGCGGTGTGAGCTGCTTGTAGAGATGTGCCATGGCGGCAGATGACTCACACCATCCCTCCGTGGGCTACCTCTGGGCGACCGTCCGGATGCAACAAGACACCCAAGACCGAACAAAGCTGTCCCTCTCAGTTTTGGTGAGGAAATCAACCAGGTGAAGACCTTCGACCCTCGAACTAGGACCGATCATGACTAGTGACCTGTTCAGTGTTGTCTTTCCATCCGAACCTGCCACTGGAAGAGTGTTGACTATTTGGGGGCCTACTGGTGAATGTTGAAAGCGCGCCGCCATTTTCTAGTCTCATGTTGCTCCTCACGTCTTACTTGCTCTTCCTACGTTTCGGTGACCAACTTAGATGTCATTCTGACCAACTTAAACTGTGTTGCACTTCAAAGGGCTTCATTTGAAAGGGTTCAGGCCTTCTTTGGAGCCATTCTGTCCCTGAGATTCCCTGAGCCCTTCATGTGGAGGCAAACCTTTCGCAGTTAAACTTAAACAAGCTGTTGCTTGAGCCGCAAGAAAACAAGCATAGCATAGCCAGCAAAACATGATACGCTGTCAGGCAGTCCAACTGTTTGTGTCAAAGGCTGAGGAGTGAAACCGGAGAATCAAAATGAATCAAGGCTCAAAACTGTGACTCCCCAGCTCAAAAACGCCTTGCACACCAAACTCTGCTTACTTGATGGCCTAAACTGTGCAATGCAAGGCCTTCAAAGAACTTTTAGTACCCCAGAGAAAAGCAATGTATATATATATATGCACATGGCATCAACTTCATCCATCCCGGGAGCTACAGCGCGACACGTCGTCGCCGTGGTCGCGGCACGGACGAATTTTTTTCTTTCTTTCTAGCGGTCGTAGCCGTCAGCCCGCTGCTCCAGGGCGGTGGCTTTGGTGGCCCATTTCACCAAGGAAAGGGCCAGCTGCTTGTTACCTGCACCAAGGCGACCCGCCCACACGGGGACCCCTCTGAATTGTTCGCCAAGTGGCCCATGCGTTCGATGACCAGATCTTCCACTTGGGCCTAGAAGCAGGACCCCAACGACCCAGCTGGCAAAGTACACATGCACGCCAGGCCCTTTTTCATTGTATATAATATATATATATATATATATGCTACCCCCCACCAATACGCACCTTTTGCGTTGAGAGTGGCAGACCAACCATGAATGATGATCATGGATTGCAAATGTTGCAGGTGCTTGTGTCGCTTGATGGTTTGCAGATGCTTGTGTGGAATGATTAAGTAGCATTGATGAATGAAAAGCAGGTTTGGTACACCTGACAGCAGTCGAGTGCAGCAGACATCTGTTTCATGACCAGACAAAATCTGGTCTCAGAATCAGATGCTACTTGTTGAAGAGATACTGAGACATTGTCCTTGTGACCAAGTCACCAGTATGCAACCATAGGAGATCCGCGAAGCCAGTACTCATACTGAGCGGATCGAATTTGGGCTTGGATAGCTTTGCTTCCAGCCTTCACGTTTTGATTGCGGCGGATCCGTTCTTTAAGGAACCGCCAGGCACGGTCGATATGCTGCGTGCCTGCTTTGACCTTTAAGGCTTTGCCTCCTGGTAGCTTGTGAGAAACGACACGGACATACTGCGGAGCCCACAAGGTCTTCTTTTTGCAGTGCACCACTGCATGATGCAGAACACCACTCACCTTGGTCCGGCAACTTTTTGCAGAATCCGTGTGGAGCACCACCTTTCGACCAGCAAGACGTTTTCCCGCCAATGGTGTCCAATCGACTTTGTGAATGGCACCTGGGCCTGGAGCCCTTTTGACTGACAGCTCAGGTTTGAGACGGGTGAGGACTAGTGTGGTAGGTGACATCTTTGGTGACATTCGCGCGATCGAACGTGGCTTCGTCAGCCTCAACGTCGACCCAGGTCTTGCCAGCGCCAAAGGTGATGCGCTTCTCCTCTTCCTCAACGTAAGACTTGCGCACGGAAAGCAGGCGTGAGCGCAGGTTTTCAATCATCTTGCGATAGCATCCCAAAAGCAATCGGCATTGAGTGTTTGTGACGCCAGTCAACAGGAGAAGCAGCAGCGCCGCCTGTGCGCCCGATGAGACTTGGAAGACAGGATGTAGGTGGCGCGGCACTGTGTAAGCCCGAAGCTTCTGATGGACACGCCTATAAAAACAGAGGCCGCCGGACCACTTGGGAAGGAGTCTGTCCTGCTCAGGGATTGACAAGATCTTCTGGTCTGATGCATTCAGTAGTTCGTCGATGGACCGCTTCCAAGTCGCAAGTCGCACGGTCCGAGCGGACACCTGAAGCTGGTAGGTCTCGGGCGCCGCGGAGGTACTTCACCTTCTGGCGCGGGGCGCTTGTGAAGAATGCGAAGTTTGCCGCGCTTGGCGACTATATGCCAGGGTTTACCTTGGGCGCCATAAGGCAAACGGCAGGGCAAACCTTTACCAAACGGCTGCAGAAGTCACAATGCCAGAAGACAAAGTCATTGAAAGCCAGCGCAGGTGCTACAATACCAACACCAAGTTACTGACACAGCCTGTCATAAGTTTGCAGACGACGATGAACTGGGACTGTGAACGCAAAGCATCATGAAGGAAACAGCGCTGACATTTGCATGATCTAGACAATGGCTTAGCACATGTGGAGGCACACAACGATCCGCAAACTTTTCACCATAGGCAAAAAGTTCATCGCCAAGCCGACTTGTCATATCAGCGTCAAGACTGTCAGCTTGGTTGCCTTCATCCCTGACATCCTTTGCCTGGTTCCGTCCCCAAGCGCATTGGCAAGTTCGTCTATCCACCACCAAACAAGAGAGTGCCGGGCAAGACTTCGCCAATGGCATCTTCACCTGCACACATGCCTCCAACACCCTCGCAAATTAAAGAACAAGAGCCTGCTGATGATTTTGCGGCCGATGAAGAGGCTGCCACGCATTTGTATGAGTGAGATCCGGTGGAGGTAGTGTCCGTGCGTGCTGGGCTTCGGATCTGAGTGGAGCAGCAGATCTTCAATTTCGCCATTGGCATGGGATACATACTCTTCCGCTTTTCCAAAGCTCCCATACACCTCCATGCTCTGCCGAATCACGCTCTGCTCCTTCTCAGTAGCCTCTTCAAAGCCAGGTGGCTTCTCTATACTACCACCTTTGAACTTGCCGTAGAAGACCTTGTCGCTATCGGCCAAAACATCCTTGTGCAAGTTTTGAATCTGAATGCGATGGATTGGCGCATCGTCTTGCTGGCTGGGAAGGCGAAGGTATAAAGCAGACAGACCGAAGACGAACACCACGCTTCTCTTCAAGATTGCACGGATGTCAGCTGGCCTGTCACCAGGAAAGGTACGGCGTAGCAGGGTAAGGAACTCCTCCACGCTGATGCATAGGCGCTGGTCCTCTTTGGGTTCATCTTCTTCTTGAACGTCGTTGGTAGCATAGGCCCTGCAACAATGTTTGGCCAGCTTGTCGCAAAGGACTTCAAATCTGCCAGGTAAATCTTTCACGGCAGGGATCATCCAGGAAGACTCCTTCATGAACCAGCCCCACTCGATGGCGAAAGTTGTCTAAAGACTTTGCCCTTCGCCACAGAGGCATGGTAGCGACCCATTGCCAACATCATGATGATGATTGCAGGAGTCTTTCCGACTCCTGGCCAGCCAGGAACATGAAACCGAAGTTCATCCAGAGCGGGTACAGAAGTGGCAGCAACTTCTCCGCGAGGAAAGGCTTGAGGGAATAGGTCTGCAATGGGAAGTCTGTTTCCAATTTCGCTCCTGCCATTCCCTTCGCCTTGTTTTGTGCCATGACACGCACTTTCCAGCCAGATATAGGTGTGTCAGCATTTTCTTTTATATTGCTCAGCACCCAAAAGTATTGTTGGTTCTCAGAGTCGCACTCTGGTGCGTTCTCATTAATGTACCGAATCCCAGCCCAAAGTTCTTCATCTGCTGGTGCCCACTGAGTAGATTGTGATCTTCTCACAGGCTTTTCAATTGTATTGCTGGAAACCAGGCAGCCGGCCAAGCAAGGATACCAATGCCTTTTTCAAAACCCGGGGGCCAGGACGAGAGATGAGGCCACAGGGAGTGCCAGCACAATACTTCAACGCATCCTTTGGGTTGACCTTGTCCGCAAAGTAGAGAGTTTTGATAACCTGCAATGCGCTATCTTCCATGTTGCGCGCCACTATGCCCATGCGACAGCCATCAGGTAGCGCGCGAGGAAGAAGAATGCCCTCTGGCAAAGAGTGCGCATTACGGTTGCAGGTGCAATCTTCCAGCGAAGTCAAAGGAGCAAACTCAGGCACAGACATGTGAACATCAAAGAGGACGGTGAGCGCAGTCATGCCATTGAGCTTGCGACGCACGCCAGCAAGGAAGGTGGACAAGGATGAAGGTTCTTCGATCCCAGCCTCGGTCTTGAATCTTGAAAGTGCAAGTTGGAGCGTGCAAGGCGCGCAGAGTCCAAGACCTTCCACCATGTCTTGCCATTGCTGTAGCCACAAGTGGCGCCATGACAAACAGCAGATGACAAAGCGGAGGAGAATGCTTGAGACAGGAAACTTAGCAGAGGGACGTCCGTGGTCTCTGGCTGTTGTTAGTTGCTGAAGTGTGTGTGAAAGTGTCAGCAAATGACTTTATAAGACAGTGATCACGCAGACATTGATTTTGCTGTACGCGTTCACGCAAACAAGGTCTTTTTAATTAAAACTCTGCCACATTGCTTGTAATGCGTGCGACATGAAACTTCACTTGCGTACTCTGAGTGCAGTATATCAAGAATGAATGTCTCTCTTATTTTCCTCGGCATGAGCTGACATTTAAAAATCCGTGCGAAAACGCACGAAGTGAGGCAGGCCCTCAATCAGAATACATCATAGCCTCCACGTCTGCCTCACTCTCCTCTTTCTGCAGCCTTTCGATTTCCCGCTCCAGTCGGGCAATGACCGCTTCTTTCTTCTCGATGGTGACCTTGGCTTGTTTCAGCTCTTGTTGACACAATGGTGCAAAGCTGAGAAGATGGCGTCGAAGTCTTTCTTGGCCGTCCAGAGCTGGTTGTTCAATGCCACTTCGCTGTCAGTGGGCTTCTTCTCAGAGGATTCAGACTCAGAGGAAGAACCGGAAGATGCACTCACTGCGCGCTTCTTTTTGGCAATGCGCTGTGACTTGGACTCTGAGGATGACGAAGATGAGCCGGAGGATTTATCCTTGAGGGCCGGCAAACCCTTCTGTCCCTTAAGAGGCTTGGCCAGCAAGTTTTCGAGCCGTGCTTGTGCTTCTTGAGACCAGCCTACTTCCACCAGGTAGACGTGCCATGCGCTGAGCGTTGCCCAAAGCATTGTGTAAGGCTTTTCTGTCCATGGGCTGACGAGTATAGGATGAACGAAAATGCTGCCCTCGTTGACTTTCAACATGAGGTCTTCCGGACTGGGCTGGCACATCTTCACCTCCGTTTCTGGTGTTGTTGGTAAAGTCAGCCGAAGGATTGCGTCCTTGTACGTCACAATGTCCAGCCACAGAAAACGACATCATGACAGAGACACGAAATAGATACAACCACAAGTCTTGTTCAAGAAACCAAGAACCAATATTGCACAGAAGTCTTGGGCAAAATCTTGGTTCTGATGAGAAGGTTTCCTGGGACCCAGAACCAAGATTATCCCCAAGACTTCTGAGCAATCTTGGTTCTTGGTTTCTTGGTTCCAGGGAAATCTTAAGATTTCCTAAGATTTCTGCAGGTTTTTGAACAATGTTATTGTTTGCTACTTGTTCTCAGATATAATCTTCACCTGAGGACATATATATATATATACAGATATATATGGTACTCCCCGTTCAACTAACTGATAGCTTATCATCCCCAAACATGGTACCACCCCTCCAGAAAGTATTCCAAACAATCATGTGGAAAAAGGTCTCAAAATATCACTCAAAAAAAATGAGTTCAAAATATCACTAAAACAATGTAATTTACAGTATAGAACACACAAAGGGTGTGTATTGGAGGGGGGTATATCTGTGTGTGTGTGTCCGATTGGCCAAAGACTTCATTTATGTTTGTTTGAGGACAACACCAATAACGTGTGTCTTCCGCTGACTTTGGTCTACTGTGAGCTTGGAAAACCAACGAACAACTTCGTACTCTAACTTGATGCAATGAAAAATGGTTGGCTCGCACCTCGCCGTCCCAGTAGCGTCCAAAACAGCTGGTGGCTTGAGGCGTCAACGCCCCTCCCACCACTGCAAGTGCCCCTTCCGCTGGGGAGCGCATCAGAAGCATTCCTGAGCGACAGAAAAGAGCAGCTCGGCAGGAGATGAAAAAGCGGAGCCCGGGGCCCAAACACAGGACTCCCAGTGCTTATAGATGAATGATCATGCCGAGCAAAGCCACAACACAACCTAGGATTGGCCATCATGCCTGATCGTTAAGTCAATGTATCATAACATAATGTATCCACAGTAGTCTCTCAGACACGACGTGCAGCACCTAAGTCGCCGTAAAAGGAACCGCGCATATCTATTGGAAGCTCAGGAGCATCCCACCAACCTTGTTGGTTGTGTCACCCTGGAAGAGAAGAGATAAACATGCACGTCATCGCCACCTACCTTCAGCAACTAGTTACTAGGGACCTCCCTCTATTGGTCTTTGTTCCACTCTATACACCAAGAAAGAGCTACCATGCTGCTGTTTCGCTGTGTTCAAGGTTCTTTTCTGCAGCCATCCGACCAAGCTGCGCAGGGGCTTGGTAAAAGGCCAAAGCCATGCTGGAACAACATGCCTTGCAGCTGGTGAAACACGTCTCTCACAAGTCCAAGCCATGTGGTTTCTTGTTGCCGAAAGGAAAAGAAGATACCGTAGACATTCATAATGACTCAGCACTTCTTGCTTCCGCAGTTCCCGCAGTTCCCGCTCGCCCTCCCAAGACTTGCAGGAATGAAGCAAAATCGATGCCAGAACAAGAAAGAAACTACGGTCCTACGAACAAAACACAAAAAACAATAAAAGAAACCTACAGTAATGGCCCTTAAAAAAGGAGCTCGCAATACTCCGAGCTCGCAAGATGGAACGAGAACAGCAACGAAAAACCGAACTCGACCAGTTCACTCGCCGGTTCTTCGCGGATCCCTTCGAAGCCTTCCAAGGTCGGAGTCCACGATGCCCGGTGACGCTGCATGGCAGAAGAGGCCGCCCTTAAAGGCCAAGCTTTGTGCCCGCACGGACGTCCTGGCGGGTGCGGTGGGAACAGCCGTCCCTGCGGTGAAGAGAGGTGTCACCCCAGGTGGACGCGGTGGAGCATAAGGGGCAGTCGGTGGCCCTTGTGTCATGGCTTCACTTGGGGTGTGAGAAACAGCCAAAAAGGAAGCGAACGATTCCTTCACAAATGGCCATTGCGAAGCATTCACCACAGCGGGATGATGTCTCAGACTTCTTGGAGGCTGCAAACCGCCCTGCAAACCGCCCTGGAAAGCCGCTTGCTTCCAGCGCCCCAGGGGGGTCAACAGCAGACTGGATCGGATCTGGGGATCTCAAGGCTTACAACAAAGTCTCATCATCTCAGCTCGCAAGCTCTGTGAACCTCGCGAACGACACAAAGAAAACAAAAAGCCTGGACATTCCATAGCCTGGGAATCCCGGTCCAGAGCATCAAGCCTCGCTTGGAGTCCGCATAGGGGTTCTCCCCCACCTGCAATGGAAGCACTCAAGAAGACCCACTCAAAGGGCTGGTTAAGTTTGTGGTTTTCTTAGAAAGAAAAGAATACTCATGACTCATGTTCATACTGGTTTGGAAAAGGCATTAAGAACATTGAGAGTTTTGATGAGATTCTAGCATTCAAGGCGGCCATTTTTCACGCGTCCGTTCACAGCCTTTTGTGTGCTCATCTGCAGTTCCCTTAATGATTTAAACTAGCAAGGCCCAAACATAACATCCCAAAAAATCCTCAACTAAATGCAGCACATCGATGGAAACCTGATTGCTTTCTGAGGTCACCCAAAAAGATGCCAAGTCTGCCCAGCCAAATCGCGCCTCGCCCCGAGAGTCCCGTTTGGGCCCAGCCTCGCCCCGAGTGACTGCGTCCAGCAGGTGATGGTCCAGCTGCGATCTCTTCTCCAAACGACTGGAGACGTGGACGACCCTGGCTGCGTGGGGAAGACGTGCTTTCACACGGTCAACACCCGTGGGGGATGGATTTGCTTCTTGGAATCTGTGTCAAAATTAGACCAGCATAGACCCAGATAGCTAGGCAGCATCCCACGACCTGTTGACAGGCGACTGGCTGGAACAAGAATGTACACAGCCTGTACGCACAGCCAGCTTACGGCGCCTCCACAGCGCGCGCAACCAGCCGACACCAGCACCGGTGCGCTTTGCCAGCTGACAACACCGGCGGCGGGACCAGCACCCGACCAGCGCCACCGCCCGTCTTAAACGCACGCTCAGCCACCAGCACGCAGGACCACAACACCAGTTCGAAAGTGCGCGCCCAGCTCATTCTTATTTGCACCCATAGCTATTCCTAGTGTGATCTTGCGCGTATAAGTCTATGCGCACAAAAGTACGCGCGCAAACAGCAAAGCCCGTAAGTGTCATTGGCCCAAGGCCAAGCAGTATCCAGCGCCACTATTGCCTTTGTAGCATGCTTGAAGCAACGATCTGTAGAACGATAAGGCCGTATGATCTTGCGCGTATACGTTTATGCGCACAAAAGAATGCGCACAAACGGCAAAGCCCGTAGGCTTCACTCGCCCAAGGCCAAGCAATATCCAAACGACTATTTTGTGTGTAGCAGGCTGAAACACGCTGAAACAATGGTCGGTTGAGAGCCTGACGCTGCGCATAGAAATTATACAAAAGTATGCGCGCAAACAGTACAGCCCTTGACACAGCCGTCGGCCAAAACAGAACCTGAAGAGTGTAAATACCCCACAGCGCTCATAGACAAAGAACGCTCAAGCGACAACACCGTATGATATTGCGTGCATAAGTTCACGCGGCCCATGACTGCTGGCACTTCACTGTCAGAAGCGGCGGTTGGTCGGTGGCACCCAGCACCCGGCACCCTGTCTCCACCACGTGCACAGCCAGCGCCCAGCACCAACACCAGTAGCGGCGCCCGCCAGCACCAGCACCAGCAACCTGTCTCCACCACGTGCGCAGCCAGCTCACAGCACCAGCACCGGCGCCTGGCACCTGTCTCCACCACAGCTCATAGCAGCAGCACCAGCACCATGCACCAGCACCGGCACCAGCAACCTGTCTCCACCACGCGCACAGCCAGCGCACAGCACCTGCACCCAGCACCAGCGCCCGGCACCGGCACCGCCACCGGAACCCGCACCAGCACCGGCACCGGCACCCAGCACCAGCAACCTGTCTCCACCACGTCCACAGCCAGCTCACAGGCACCACCTGGCACCCAGCACCAGCACCTGCAGACCGGCACCGGCACCCGGCCAGCACCGGCACCCAGCACCAGCACCAGCAACCTGTCTCCACCACGTGCACAGCCAGCTGACAGCACCAGCACCGGCACCCAGCACCCAGCACCAGCACCACCAACCTGTCTCCACCACGTGCACAGCCAGCTCACAGCACCAGCACCGGCACCCAGCACCAGCACCGGCACCAGCAACCTGTCTCCACCATGTGCATGCACAGCCAGCCCACAGCACCAGCACCGGCACCAGCAACCTGTCTCCACCACGCGCGCAGCCACAGCACCAGCACCTGCACCTGGCACCCAGCACCAGCACCCAGCAACCTGTCTCCACCACGTGCACAGCCAGCTCACAGCGTCAGCGCCGGCACCCGGCACCCAGCACCAGCACCGGCACCAACAACCTGTCTCCACCACGTGCACAGCCAGCACACAGCGCCAGCACCGGCACCCGGCACCCAGCACCAGCACCGGCACCAACAACCTGTCTCCACCAGCTCACACAGCACCGGCACCCGGCACCACCAGCAACCTGTCTCCACCACGTGCACAGCCAGCTCAAGCTCACAGCACCAGCACCAGCACCGGCACCCAGCACCAGCACAGCACCGGCAACCTGTCTCGAAAGCGCGCACGGGCAACTCATTGTTATTTGAAGTAAGAACCCCATAGCCTCGCTATCTGGGGAAAAATGAAACACAGCCTGGGCGTCCCAAAGATGTCAACGTCTTTTTCCTAAGCAACACCAGCAAATCAGAAGCTCTAGAGCCTCCTGCCCTTAGTCTCTCTGGCACAAGGTTTGCGCCAACTGGGTTTCAAAAAGGGCTGCGCCGTGGTTCCCTGAGCTCGACACTGAACACATCTGTGCCTTCTAGGGTCCGAACACCAAGCCAAACGATGAGAAGGATGCACAACAGGCCCAAGGAAATCCGCGCTGCTGGAACAGCAAGGTTTGCCAGCTAAAACCGAAACCTTGTGTTTACCCCAGTAGGCCAAAATCATGAGCTCACAGCGTGTGCAGCACCGCCTGCTACCATACTCCTGAGAAAGAACAGGACCCCACAGGTGATGAGAATGCGTGACGTGCAAAAACTGAATGAGCTCACTCCTAGTGGCAGGCTTGGGGCTACTCTGTACTTGCAACGGTTTACTGATTCCTGGTTCCTTCTGGCTTAACCAGAATCTGGCAACCTCAATCAAACGTGTCTGGATCCTGTGCACTCTAGCATCTACCCAGGTCAGCAGTTCCTGTTTAGCTCTCAGGTTCAGCGATTCAGCAAGCTGATCGGCAAAGGTAGAAGCCGTGTGATCAGCCTCTGCGTTAGCTTGGTGCATCCACTGCTGGTCTGGAAACAGTCGCTCATGTTCTGGCTTTGACAGGTGAGAGCGCGTCCAGTGAATTTCTACCTCAGCTCTTTCCTTTTTCTGCCTAGCTAATGGCCCCCAGATATCCAAGTCGGCAGACAGCTGGGCGATGTCTTTGAGTTCTTCCATTTCCTAAAAACAGCTTTGGCATCGCAGCTTTTAACTGGGCCTTCAGTCATTTCTAGCAGCTTTAGAAACGGACAACACGCGGGCCATACCACCCAAGAAGATAACGAAGACGTTCTTTTTGAACCGCTGCTGAATGCTGATGTCTTCATTTATCAGCTATGCACCTCCTCTGCCAAATCTTTCTTTGGTGAGGGTGGGTGGGAAAACAAAGCCATTTGACCTTGCAGGGATAGGGACTTGAGCCAAAATGGCATCAAGCCACTGTCCCCACCCAGGCCCTACTCAGGGTTGTCACCCAGAAAATTCCATTCTTCCATTTTCTTCTCAGACAACACGCGGGCCATACCACCCAAGAAGATAACGAAGACGTTCTTTTTGAACCGCTGCTGAATGCTGATGTCTTCATTTATCAGCTATGCACCTCCTCTGCCAAATCTTTCTTCCGTGCTCTGCGCAGAAGAGGTGCATTTCAGACAATTCACCTTCGTCACGTCCATCCCGAAAGTGAACACCGAAGCCCCGTAGAACCAACCGCACTTCGTATGCCAGGATGTGACGGGTGAGGCCACCGGCTGCTTCTTGTTCTCATGTACCGTTCCACTCTTCGAGAGGATGACTGGTGGTAGTAGGCCTTGATGATTGTTGGAGATCTCCTCCCACTTCAAAATCGATGCATCGAGCTGATCTTGTTTGTCCTTCAGCCTGTCCAGCTCCTTCTTCAACCTCTTCTCCGTTTCTTTGCCTTGTTCTTCGCCCTTCGTTACCACCAACTTCTCCACGACCCGTTCATTTCCTCCTCTTCCTGGGTTCATACCTGCTAGGTCGATCGCCTTGTTCATCACCGGCATGGTTTCCAGGGCCTCTTCCGCGTACTGTAGGATCACGTCGCTCTTCCATCTTCCCAGAAAAGCCACCTGGGGCACGTGCCAACCCCGTCTGATATATTGCAAGGCCCCTGACCTCCTGGCGGAATGCCCTGAGATGTTCTGCCCAAATAAGTTCCTCCAAGCTCCTATGATCTGGTTCTTTTCTATTATACCTTCGCTGTCGCCATGTACTAGATGATCTTCCTCGATCGGGACGTTGTCCAAAGCTGCTTTCGAAATCGCCAAAGGACAGGGTTCTGACCAGTTGCATTCCTCCGGGCAACAGCACTGCAGAGTCCTTTTCAGTCCTTTGGCTTCCTGGTCACACTTCGTGAGCCTCAGGGTCAACGCCACCGTCTTCTCCTTCTCGTTGATCACGATGTCCCCCTTGTGGACTGCCGCCAGTTCCACCTCCCGCAGCATCCAGACGGTCGCAAACCCAAACATGAGGGCTGGTCGGTGTACTGGGCCCTTCAGCTCTTCGTTCGTCTCGATCTTGCAGGCTTCCATCCACTCCACTTCCTCCACTTCAGCCGCCTTCTTCACCGGCCCCCTTGCCCTCTTCAATGCACGAGCCACTTGTCCGAATGTCCTTTGTAGTCTGTGCGACCACGTCTTGCCCGCCTCGATCAACATCTGCTTGTACTCCGATAAGTAGGTGACCCCTGCTTTATAGTCCGCTTTCTTGAGCACAGCGCCCACTCTTTCCAGTGTCTCCTCCGACCATTGTTCTGCTGTCCCCTTCGTGCCCAGGTTAAGCAGAATCTTGTTGACCGTTTTGCGCACTGAAGCCTTTGCCCTTCTAGAGGAGTTCGCATAGTACCCCTCCTTGAAGTCCTGCAGGCTCTTGTCTCGTTGCGGTCGGTTCAACCTGAAGATGCGAGCCGTCTGTATTGCTTTCTTCCACTTCTCATTCTTCTTCACCCTTTTTGTTCGCTCCGGCTCTTTAGGCATGTCCTTCCTCCGCCTCTTCTCCTTCATCCCTGAGCCTTTACCTTCGCCGCGTCCACCACGTTCGCGATGTAGCCCCCGTCTCCCCTGAGAGCCACTCGCCTTCAGCCTCTCCTCCCTTTCCGGTTTCTCTTTCGAAGTCCTCCTTCTCTTCACCAAATGGAGCAATCCCCCGCTTGATTCACTCCCCCCTTGACAGCACTTCCATTGGAGGTACCGGTGGAAAGCTGAAATCGAACTTCTCTTCTCCCCATTCTTCGTTCAGTCCAAAGCCTTCTGCGTCACGATCTTCGCCCGGGCACACCTCCCTTTTGTCCGCACCAAATCTCACAGCTGCCAGCTGTCCTTTGTGTTGAGCCTCCTGGTCACCAACCACTGCATGTCCCTCGACTCCCTCACGGACTCCCTCCATGGTGAGTAGTTCGCCCTCGGAGAAATCGACCTGTTGGTTGAAGTCCCTTCCAGTGCCGTGGTTCTCGTGGAAGGTGTGTCCAGCAAGTTCGGTGTTGAAGGCTCTTCTGTTCCCCTTTCCCTGCTGGCCGTGCTGTTCAGCAGGTTCCTCCATGGCTCGGGTTGGGGTTCTTCTGGCCTGGTCGACCTTCGACGTATCCCTGATGCCGGCCCCCAGTCCAGGTACGTGTCGAGATAGTCCCGTGGTTGGTCCATGTCCCAGGCTTCTTCCCACTCCTCGTCTTCGGAGTCCAGGGTGTTGTTGATGTAATTCTCGGTTGACGTCTCCGCCTTCCACCACGTCCATGGGTAACCCCGCGGAGTGTGGAGTGTCTTCCACCATGCTATGAACTTCTTGCAGCCAAGCCAGGCTGCCCCGACGTGCGTGAAGATGCCGATCACGATGAGGTAGAAAGCCCAATAGGCCAGCCATGGTGCCGGCTGCCCACCGAGTTCCTGTGGGCGGAGGACGATCGCGTCCGCTGGAGCTAACTCCATCCTTGGGCCCTCACCTCGTGCATTAACACACACAACTCACGAATCGGCTCGATCGACGACGTCGCACACCAAACCGAACTTTCAGCCTTACCTTTCAACCTCTTCCGCCACCTCCTGTGTCCCTTTTTCAAACGATTCCTTCAGAATCTGGCCATCGAGTTAACGACAGGCCCAAGCCGCCACTAAGGCTTCGCCGTCCTGCCAGTCGGCAGTGTCGGGGCCTGGCGGGTTCAGGCGGTACCACGCTGCTGATCTTTCCTGGGGCGTCTCGATTGAAATGCCCTCTAAGGCGACCGGCAAGGTGGTGGTTGCCCAAGTATTTGGTCTGCTCAAGAAGTCGGCTTCCTTGTTGGCGACCCCAGGGAGATGCGTCGGAAGGAGGTCCGACAAGCCCAGCGCTTCGCACACCACCGCCAACTCCGCCCCCAAGAAATTCAGAGAGGCGTTACTGTTTGAGAATTTCTGAGTGAGTGCCAGCGCTGTCACGGAGTCCGACTGTACCCCGATTGCCACGTTCACTGCGGCCAGGAGCTTACCCCAGTGTTTGAGGGCCACCAAGATCGCCAGCGTCTCTGCAATGCCCTGCGAGCTTGATTCGCCCAATTGGAAGCCCAGCAACTTAGCATCCATCTCGTTGATGGGCGATGCCAATGCCTTCGTGACTCTTCCGTTCACCAGAAGAACAGCTCCAATGCCCAGGGGTGAAGCGTCCGTCATCACGCTGGCCTCCGCTTTTCCGCTCTTGTACAGTGCGTACTTGCGGATCGGTCTTTCCTTCGCCGCCTTCAAGTAGGACAGGAGCCAGGTTCGTGCCTTCTCCACACGCTTCACCGGGATGAGATGGTCCTTGGAACGGCTATCTTTCCTTTGAGACCTTCGAGCTGCCTCCACCCCTGACTGAACATCGTCCTCGTGGCTGTACAAGGTCGCATACAGCGACGTGGTGACCCACCTGGCTCGAGGCAGCACGCCCGCCAGCCAAGCCACCCTGCCAGCTGCCTTTCTTAGCTCTGCCGTCCCAATCATTCCTTTCTTGTCCCACGCTTCCAGCTGTTTTTGGAGTTCATCCATGAACTTTTCCGGGAGCGTGACCAGCAGGTGATCGTAGTCGGGTGCCACTAGCTTGAAGTGGATTCCTATCCAGGTCACAGCCGCCGATCGTTCGCCCTTGCCCAGCGACAAACGCAGCCCGAGCGCTGCCATCGTGTGGATGATGCACGACAGGGTATGGTTCCTCTCATGCAGCTTGCCCCCTAGCACCCACAGGGAATCGTCCAGGTATACTTGATGCATTCCCCGTTCCGCCGGTATCACTGATTGCAGCAGTCGGGCTATGCAAGCTGCCACCCGGCTCCAGGTCAGTGGTGCAGTTTTGAAGCCAAAGAGGAGAGCTATGAACAGCAACCAATGCTCGTCGTCCAAAGCTGGCGCTAGACAGTGGCCCTTCTCCTCCTCCGCCACTGCCAAGTGCATGTAGGCATCTGATACGTCTATCATCACCAGCTCCAGGGTCTTGTCCTGCGGCCTCACCAATTCGGCTTTCGACGCATGCATCCTCCGAACCATCGCTATGGCGTCCGTGGGTCTGGGCAAGATCAAGCGCTCGGGGAGTACTGCCTTCCTGTTGCCTCCTGACCTCCTCAAGTCTATTATGATCCTTCGCTTCTTCGCTCCTCCCTCCTTCGTCTTGACGATGAGCCCCAGCTTGGAGATTGTCGTACCTTTGAAGCCCGCCCTTTCGACTTCTCCTTTTCTGGCCTTGACGGCATAACCTCTGTCCATCAGCCTGTCGATTTCTATCTTGGCATCTTCCTCTTGCTCCCTCACTGAAACGTAGTTGCCAATGTCCTCCCTCAAGCCTTGTGCAGCTTGCCAATCTTCTGGGCGTTGAATTTCCTCCTTCAAAGTCGGTGGGAAGATGTTGCAAGTCTTGATGGGGACGTTTATGCCCAGGGGCACCCCTTCTTTGATCCACCGGTGCACCTCCGTCTCCGGGTCCCCTCCTCTTCGGCACCATGCTTCTATCAAGTTCCCATCCATCGGAGATTGATAGGCCCATTTACCTGTCAACTTGATTGCTGGTGCCCCCTTAGCTCCTGTCAGCTTCCGCAGCTCCTCTTTCCATCTTTCCACCAAATGTGCTTCTAACTCGCAATCCTCCGACCCATATTCTTCGCCCACCTTCAACACCTTCGGGTTGTTCATGCAGTGCCTCTCCCAAGCTCCCCAAATGCGGCGCCCCAAGTTCTGCAGCGTCGGAATCCCTTCCACCACTTCCATCGGATTCTTCATGCCGCCTACGAAGCCCTGCTGGTCCAACCTCTTTTCTTTCTGCTTCTCTTCTTTGAGCATGCCATACTTCCCTTCGCCCGGCTTCCAGCGTAGGTCCACCTTCTCTCCTCCCTTCCTGTCTCCTCTTCTTGCTCCGCCGCGGCTCCTGCTTCTCCTTGAGGCCGACCTCCACCTTTTCTGTGCCCTCTTCTCCTCCAACTTCCTTTCCTCCTCCTTGCTCTTCCTTCTCCTCTTCTTCTCCTTGTCCTCTTCCTCTGCCTCCTTCTCCTTCGCCTTGTCCCTGCTCTCTTCCCATCTTCGTTTTTCTTCCTTCGTCCACTCTTCATCAACTCCTCTCTGAGCTTCGGGTGTAGGCGACAATTTCACCCCTTCTTTGTTCCTTCGTGTCCTCATTGATGTCGCCTCCGCATCGCCCGTTGCTATCTCGAAATGCTGATGTTCTTCTTCCCTCAACCTCCCTTCCAGGTATTCTGCCGTCGCCATCTTCTCGAAGTGGTCCATCAGCAAATAGGCATAGGCCCGGCAAAGTTCGACCGGGTACTCCCCCGACTCTTGGGATTCCTTCTTCCCGATGATCGGTCGATGTTTGGCTCCTCCGCATTTGCAGTCCCTGCTCAAGGATTCGATGCCGTAGAGAGTACCTGCGAATTGTTGTGGCTTGAAGTGACGATCACCACGTGCCCGATTTGCTTGGAAGGCACACGTGTTGAATTGGGCGATCTTGACACCAGCCATGCGTAGGTACCCCAACATTTCTGACATCCCCCAAGCCGACAGGTGGTCCTCGACGTCCGATGGAGGAGGGTTCTCCATTGATGTTGGTCTGGCCACTATCGTCGATGTGGGATTCTTTGCCAGTTCCTCGGCCAGCTGAACCGAGCGCGCAAGCATGACTGTCCCTCTGTCGCATTCCGCTTGCTGAGCTTGGGAGTTGGACTTCTTCCCGTGTGGTTCGCTTCGAGTTCGAACTGGTTTTGGAAGGTTAGGGGCATTTCGGAATCTCAGGCGCGAAAACGTCGAGCAAGGGAATCCTGAGTGGTACCCATCGATGAGGCCCTCCTTCGCCCACCTGAGATGCGCGTTGTAGGGCTCATCCAAACATAGGTCCTGGCCCCAGTCCCTCTCCGCCGCTATCACCTCCACGTTCAAGCCTCTTTTGGCAGCTACCTGATGGATAGCTGCTCCAAGTGGATCACGGGGTCCTGCAAAGTGATGTAGGAAGCGGAATCGCCTGGCCTTCACATACTTCTGTATCTTTTCTTCCAACCTCTCCTGAGAGGATTTCTCCTCCTCCTCCTTCTTTTCTCCTTTCTTTTCTCCTTTCTTCTCACCCTCATCCTCCTCTTTCTTCTTCGCCTCACCTTCGTCACCTGCTGCACGACTGTCTCCGGTCTCCTTCACTTCTTGGCTTGACACCTGATTGCTGGGTGACCCGGCGACCCACAGGGTGAACACTTGTGAGCCCGTTTCACTGCGTTCGTGCACTCCGCTCCTGGTGGCAATGATCCACACGGACTGTTCCCGTTGTTCCACGAGAAGCAAATGGGTTCCCCTTGCTTCCCTCCTTTTCCTTTCTTGCTTCCTCCTTTTCCTCCTCCTTTTCTCTCCCAACTTGATTCGCTTCGGGCTTCTCGAAGTCTTTGGAGCTCTTCTCTTTCCGCCTGCCATTTCCTCTTCTTCGCCTCCCGTCTGTCTCTGTTTCCTTGCCTTCTCGCCGTGGATGTAGTCGCCGGTGAAGTTGAGCCGAACGTCCCAGACTCCATCGCTGGCATCAACGAGCTCGTACCTCCACGTAGTGCGTTCTCGGCGAT
Source organism: Durusdinium trenchii (assembly GCA_963970005.1). NCBI lineage: Eukaryota > Dinophyceae > Suessiales > Symbiodiniaceae > Durusdinium > Durusdinium trenchii. The sequence continues at coordinate 67,639 of CAXAMN010007792.1, read as the reverse complement.
CGATTCCTGGGGGGTCATCGCTCTTCCTTTCGATCCGCTCGCAAGCCATGTGAGGGCCGGACTGTGTATCTGGTCCTGCCAAAATTTCATTTCGTTCGGCACCATGCGAATCAGGGCTTCCCATGGTTTCTTCTCGTCGAAGTTCAAGGGGACCGGTTTTCCTTCTTGCTGATCCATCGCCACCTTCAACTTCAGCCTCGACAGCAGTTCCCCTCTCGCCATCTCGTCCGCCGCGTACACCAAATGCCAGGCGTCCGGATATAGCCGAGTCAGCTTCTCCACGTACAGCTCGTAAGCATGAAGGGGGGCCAAGGCGCATTCCTGCAACATGATCATCGCCGTCGTGAACACCCTGAAGCATGCCCTCCATTGTGTGAAGTTGGCTGGACCCGGCAGTTCCTTCGACACGTAGCCCTCGGCCGTCGGTACCCAGGTTCTGTACCTCGAAGCCCTCAATGCTTTCCTTCCGAATGGCACGAACACTCCAAAGTCCGCGAAAGGAGGTTTTCCCATCGACAGCTTCTTCTTCAGGGCCGAGAGCTGTTCTATCGTAGGCTCTTCCTCCTCCTCGGGCAGGGATCCCGTCGTCGCGATGTACTTCTGGAGCAACGTCATCTTCGCTTCTTCTCCCAAGACCTCGAACTCGCCGTCGTCTCCTTGGTCCAACACTTGAGCGAATTTCAAAGTCCTGTCCTTCGTGGCCTTCGCATCCGGGTCGATTGAAGTGGGTCTCATTGGGCTCGAAGAGGATGAATCGTTCAACCCTGAGGTACTCCATGGATCTTCCTCCACCCAGTTGTCCCAAGCACCTCCGCCCTTCGTGTACATGATCTTCCTCGCCAATTTCCACACTAACCCCACATGGGCAGCCTGCACGGCAGTTAAGGGGACATCCGAGGGGAGCATGGCCTGCGACAAGGCAGCAGCAACCACACTGCCCGGAAGGGCAGCGAGCAAACGCAAGTCGTTGCCAGGGGAGCCGGTCTCCTGAGTGAAAGCTTCCCAAAGCTCCGAAGTCACTCCAAAGTGCTGGAGCAGGTCGTCGACCGATTGCATCCCCAGGGCCGTGGCTGCCGTCGGAAACATGGCGGCAAAAGAAAAGCCAGCCCGCGAGGAATACCCCCATCCTACAAAGCCATTTGACCTTGCAGGGATAGGGACTTGAGCCAAAATGGCATCAAGCCACTGTCCCCACCCAGGCCCTACTCAGGGTTGTCACCCAGAAAATTCCATTCTTCCATTTTCTTCTCACAAAAGCTTCTGCTCTTGGCACTGTTTGTCGGCCTGGGATGGTTCCTACAAGTGTGCCGACAACAGAGATGTCAACGTCAGAGCCTCGGAAAAAACTCTCTTGCTTCTTGCTTGTTGTTTACGTATACAAACGTGCAGAACATGGCAGGGGGCTTTAAGAACAGGTTACTCGTAGCCCATCCTCTCGTTCTCTTTGAAGTCATGCACCATGGAGCGATTGGTTCCTTTGATGCTTGTCTTGTTCTTTTCCATGTTCTATCATTCTCTTCTGGTTGCATCGTTTTTGCCCCAAAACACTCTTTCTGCACTTTCTGCACAACAATTACTCTGCCATTGTGTCACGATTCAGAAAACCTGCTCTTTCATATTTGGCGCAGGCCTCTCATCCCATGTCTCATCCCCTGTCCCGGGCCCCGCCTGACTGGAGAGGGTTGCTGCTTCTGCCTCAAGCGAGCGAGCAACTCGGTCAGCAAGAACGGGCCCAAGAAGTTGGTCTGCCACGTGCTGTCACCTCGAACGAACCAGAAGGGTCATTTCGTGGAGTTTCCCACCCCCCCGGTGGGCCTAACCCCTGCCCCCAGTCGCATCACATGCTACTAAGCAATCCAGCCATGTGAAACAAACAAGGATCAAGAAGTGCTGACAAAAATATCCGCAGTGCCCACGCGGAAACGCGGAATCAAATCTTAGCAGGCCAAACTCACTGAACTGATGTGAAAAGGCCGGATCTTTGAAGCGAACACTGCTTGGAAATCTGCGTCGAAACACAACATCATATCGCGCATACGGTTCAATCATACATCACTGAGACAGCAAGAACATCTGTTGCAGGCAGTTCTAGGGAGTGGCAAAAGCCTCCCTGAGCCCCAAACTTCGGATGCGATTGGCTCATAGAACCTTTCGTTTTCCAAAGTCAAACTAGCATGTTCTCAGATCTTCTCGCAAACACTCAACGGAGCAGAAGTACTTTTTGCCATCGAGCTGAAGTCTGAGCTCTTGCTTCCTCTGCTTCGTAGCCCTTTTGGCCGTACTCCCCTTCCATCTCCACAGCCGCCGTTGCACTCCACAGTGGGGATCTCCTCGTCGTTCAGGATGATGTAGCCATGTGCTCCATGCTCTTCGTCACTGAAGTCACCTAAGGCTCCATGTTCACCCTTGTCGATCAGAGTTCCCACTCTCGTGGCGCCATGCTGTTGCGACTGGTCGTACATGGCTTTCGGTTTCTCGAGGGGGTGGCGCTCAGCCTCATAGCCCTTGTTCTTCCTGGGTGCCAGCAGCTGACCATCGGCACGCGCCATCCCCTTCGCGAGGTCCTTTTGCCGCTCATGCGACTCCCATAGGTAGCCATGAAAGGCATCTGAATTCCACCTTCCAAATCTCTTGACCACGTCCAGGTCCTTGGTGGTTTGGTACATAGCCGTAGCTCCACCAATGCGTAAACTGTGAGAGCCGTATCGGGTCGTAGATTGCCCGTCTGCCACCGCCGCCAACTGGATCAGGTTCTGGATATCACCACGTTGCAGCGGTTTGCCATCTTCAAACCTGAACAGGGGCTGGTTTTCTTCTGCCCCTGCAAAACGTTCAGGCTTCATGTTCTGGTAGTCCGCGAGCGCCGCCACCACGCAAAGTTCATTGCCACTCCGGAACTGATTGCGCACGGTGCCCTGGTTGTATTGGTCCGTCTTTGACCCTTTGAGGTAGATCACGATCTCCTCCGCCTGGTAGAAGTTTGCCACCTGCTTGTTGTCCTTGCGGGCCTCAATGTCGCTGCCCTTCAAAGTTCGTGTACTGCCCCAGCTCCTGCCGATCGTCACCAAGAACTCCGACGCTCTCAGGAGGAAGAAGAAACCCACCATGACGGCAGCCCACAAGATCACCTGGTCACATTTGCTCAGCGTCTCACTGGTGCTCAGGTGCCGCTTGATCCAGGTCAACATCCCCGGCAGCACCGGGTACTTGCGCTTGGTCTCGGGCTGCCATCGCTTGTAGCCATTCAATGCTGCCCAGATGCGAACTCTGTTCATAGTGGGGTCATCGTGCCCTGCCACCAAATGGCCCATCTTGATCGCGAAGAGCCGTTGCTTCACCGTCCCTTCGGTCCGCCCCATGACATGCGCCAGGTAGGTCATGAACCTCAGCAGCTCATCCTCATCGGCCTTCCGCTCATCCTTGGTCTCCCCGGTCAGGTAGACGCTCTTGTTGCCCATGCGTCGCCACAAGCACCATTGTCTCCAACCAACTTCATAGCCTGCGCGTGTCCCCTCCGAGAGCTTGGACATGACTGCCTCTGCCGCCAGTGCATCCAACCATGCTTGATCTCGACGAAGCTCTTTGTTGGCGTCCAACTGTAGCCGTTCGCGACCTCGTCCAATTGCACTAGGCAGCACCAGTCGGTCCGGCGGTGCTGATCTCGCCCTCTTCAACGGGGCTTGCCTGCGGCCGCCGACCTTGTCCACCTCCTCATCCCCTTGTCTATGAGACACCAACCATCTCTCATAGTTCGCCCGGGGGTTCTGATGATCTCCTTGCCAAGCTCGCATCCAGGCCCGAACATGTTCATCAGCTTTCAGCCTGTCTGGGTCGGTGCACACCCCCACTTTCGCCTCAGATGAGGCATTGGTGGACTCGTGATCCTGCCGCCAGCGTTCGAACCAAGCAACAATCCTGTGGGCGCTTTGTTGTGGGAACTTCATCGCTGCATTCTTCTTGAAGTATTCCTGACTCGCCCCAAGTTCATGTAGTGCTCGGACGTCATCGAGCCTTCCGCCATTGAGTAACCACTCCTCTTCCGGCCCGAGCCTCCGTGCTTGGACTTCGGTACCGCGGTGATCGAGGACCACCATCGATCTCCCCTTCCGGCATGTCAGTGCTGGCCCTCGAATATCGTAGAGGAGTTCCTTCTGGTCATCCATGTGGTTCTCCCGGAAGTGGCCGGCAGGCCATGGTAGCATGCGGTCTCCTGATGTTGAGATCTTGCTGTTCAGGGTCAGCTCGGTGTCCCGGTCAAGCCATTGTGGCTTAACCGATCCTGCAGCTGGGTCCAACGTGCGTTGGATGCTTGTCGGCTCAGCCGCGCTCCTTGGTGGCATGCAAGCTCCATCATTGGCACGACGTCCATCGCGAAGTGCTCCAAGAACAATGACCTTCCTCTTCGCGATTGGATCCCCGTAGTGCGTCGTCAAGCAGTCGAAGGTATTTACCCTGTAACCCAGCTTCTCCAGGTCTGTCTGGAGGTCATCAAGCGGCCCATCTTTAGCCACATCGATCAACACGCATCTTGGCTGGTGCTTCTTCACGAAGTTCCTAACATAGGTGCGGCTCCCCCCCCAACTGTCCTCCGCAACTGATGCAAAGGCCCACGACAGCTCGGTCTCCTCAGTCACCGGGTCAATGTCATGGAAGTGGGCCTTCTCGAGCTTCTCATCCAGCGGTGTGCATTTGGCATCCGTCCTGCAAACTTGGCCCCCTAGACGATGCCAGGCAACAATCCAAGGCAGCATGCCTCGTCCGAGCTCCACGGCATACCCTGAGGCGACTACGGGGCGATAGGGCTTGGTCTCATCATTTGCAACCTGAGACACGCTGCCCAAGTTCTCCCCTCCAGGCCACCGGAAGATCCCCGCCACGGACTCGTCGATGTAGTGCGCCCAGCTCTCACCAGCTTCCACCTTAGACCATCCATCGAGCTCCATCTGGGTTTCCACGACCTTCTTGGTCTCCCGGCTCAACCAGTCCGCGGTGATGTTGTGATACGTCCGGATATAGAAGGCCACCGTCTTGAAGTGGAAGCGAACCTCCAGCATGCCCAAGATCCGAAGCATGTGGCGAGCCACTGCACATTTTGACTGACGCTTCGTCAGCCAGGAGCGCACGTTCTGATTGTCAGTCGCATAGGCAATCAATTCACCGTGCCATTCACCACTCTCGGCTGCTGCTAGGCCAACAAAGCATAGGAGCTCCGCCAGGGCAATCTTCATCTCCGGGTCGTCAACAAGCTCTGGAACCTTGCCCATGGCCTGCAGCATCTCCTTTGCGTCCTCCCGCATGTAGCGCTTGGTCTTCCAATCGAGTGCGCCCGCCACCTCCGGCGTGGCGTCTCCTCCAACCCAGCGCAGCCTCTCACTCATCCCGGGTAGCGCCAGGAGCTCACGTGTTGTCAACATGCTTTCCATTGAGGCCTCAAACGACCCTGCGTAGGGAGTTTCAAACCAAAGCCTCAGCAAGGCCAGCATCTCGTCCCAGCAACGCCAGGCTCGCTCTGAACCTTCCTCATCGTTGACATTCGGCCGGATGTAGCCACCCTCGCAGCGATTGGGGCACAGGAAGAGGTCGATCGTACTGAGTTCAGTGCGCAGGGGTGGTATAGTGATAGCCGCATATTGACCCAGCCCCCGAAGCTCCTGGGCCACCCTCAAGCGCACCAAGCGTCCTCCATATTGAAGCTCAGGGAGCGCAAGTAGGTAGCGCATCTTCAATGCTTTCGGCTCAGGTAGCCTAATGGTCATGTTGTCGACGTTCATGAACAAGCCCCAGACGATCTGTTCCGTCGCGGGTGTGCCCTCCTCGATCTGCTTCTCGAGGTTCAAGGCGTCCTGACCCCAGATCTTCTCGATGGCATGTCCAAGTGAATCCACAGCTTGCCAAGGGCGGACGCCCACCAGGGGTTCCACAACAACGCTGTCGTCCATCAGCCACTCTGATGAGAACGGGCTCGGGCCATTGATGGTCTCCTCGGCGGGCTTGAAGCTTTCATGGTAAGCCCTTCCTGCCAGAGCGAACGCCATGTACTCACCGGGTGCACCGCACCAGCCGAAAGGAAGGCCTCCATAGATCATCTTCACTCTTCCTTCCACACCCACTGGATCACCTGGAAGGGCGCTGCCAAAGTCCGAAGTGTCCTCTGGCGCCACATCATGCCACTTGAAGGCCCTGCTAACATCCAGCTTGGCTATGAGGCATCTGATGCCTGGGTGGCGAGCTCTCCACCAAACCGTTTTCCGGGCGATCTGCCGATGGCGCGGTTGCACGGCCGGCGGGTGCTGGTATTTGTGGGTGGCTGCATTTGCGGTCATCATTGCATGGATGGGTCGCCCCTCGGCACTGATGCTCCTATCTGGCAGCTGTTTGGGTACGCGCCCCTGCGGGCACTCGATGAGAGTCTTGGTGCACTCCTCCGTCATGTCCGAGGCGGAGAGTACAATGCCCCAATGACCATCTTTCCAAGCCTTCTGGTACATCTCCTCGAGGTGGTCGACGGCTGATGGGTAAGGTTCTGCTCTCAACCTCCTTGGTGGGTAATACCTGCGTGTCCGCACACCCTCTTCATTCATGGCCTTGAGGTAGTCGGCATGGTCGGCCTCCAAGCAGTCCAGGACCTCTCTCGACGTTGCGCCACTGGTAGGAATCCCAATCACCTTGCGTCTTGCCTCACGAAGGCCCCTCATCGCATTCTCGAGTGTCTTGGCCGTCCTCAGCAGGTCGTCACCCAGCCTGACAGCGGTCTTGATCACCTTGGCGTCGTACTTGGGGTGCTCCCTGCAATGCTCCATGTACTTCAAGGCTCTGTCGAGGACCTCTTTGCTCACGCCCTCATTCTTGGCCTGGGTATCCTCATAGCCAACCTGATGCGACTCCTCGAACTCCGTGCAAAGGTCAAGCCATCCACCTGCCTGCTCCTCCTCCTGCTCGAGCACATAGGATGCCGCCAAGTAGCCCACTCTCCGGTCAGATCCGTCGCCTCCCCGAGCTGTAGTACGCTCCCTTGACCTTGATCTGGAACGCCTGGCTCGCTCGTTCGAACTCCTGGGTCGGTCTGCCACCTCATCGTTGTCCTGCTCCTCACCCTCAATGCGGCCTCCATTCCAAGGGTCCCACACCCCACCTCCAGGGTAGTACCGTCTTGCTGCCTCCACTTGAGCCTGGGAGGGTGGCTCGAACTCCTGCGGTGCCCGGAAGACTGGAACATAGTCACGCCCTTCAGGGAGCCCGGGCTGTAGGCCATCGTTTGCTTCATGCTGAGCGCCCTCACCTTCACCTTCTTCTCGCCCATGTTCAGCGTGCCTCCCAAGCTCCGGCCTAATCTCCGGGTCGTAGAGGTAGAACGTGGTGGCTCCTGTCCAATCAGCATACTCCGCCTCAATCGAGTCAGGGATGTCACGGAGCCGTGCCAAGTCCACCCGCCAGTTGTCCAAGAAAACTCTTTCGTGTGGGGTAGTCTCGGCCAAGTCACGCCTCTGAGGAAACATCCAGGTCCTGCGATCACTCCGGATCAGGTGGTCTGAGACCGGACAGTCTATCCAGTCTCCGCAATGCGAGCCGAACATGTTCCTCCGGGGCATCACGTGGTGGCGCACAAGGAAGAGGGTGTCCTCCTGGTAGTCCCACCAATCCTCGGAGCGGCCATTCAAACCCTCAAGTGGTCTCGGAGGGCCAAACACGTTGATCCTGCCCTCGTAAGGGCGAACGGGTTCCGGTGCTTCATCTCACAACTCGCTCTCCCCAATGCTGCCACAGTAGTGCTCGCGAAGGATGAAGAAGCCCCCTTGGAACTCTGAGCCTTCAGCACTGCCGCATCGTTCACCTGGTGATGGGGTGGATGAAGAAGAATGGTAGGGAGCGGCTAGCCTCCCCCCCCTTCGCCTTGTATGGAAGTGTCCCTTCTCGGCCATCGTCCTCCTGAATGACCTCCAAAGCTTGCGCCACCTGCATAGTGTCCCAGCCGGCATAGGCCGCTTGCACTACGAGCGCCCAGCCCTTGCAAAGGCGTGCCGGATACACCTGTGCTCGCCTTGTCCGGGGCACTCCTGGGATGTCCGACTCACCCTTGACGTCCATGTGGCGATGCTTCCCTTGGCAACGACGAGCTAGCAACAATGCATGGAGGTATAGTCCAGGGGAAACTAAGTTCCACTGACCCTTCTTGTATCTCATCTCGGGCTTGTCGCTCGGTGATGCGCCCCATTCGCACAAGTGGGTGGGCACGATGAGCGCTCCAGTGGATTGTTGCAGGCGTTGGATCGCTGGCTGATCCCAAATTTTGGGATACCTTCCAGAGGGCATCGACGACTCGAGCACGAATTCCTTGTCGTGATCGTAGAGCGATTGGCAGAGTCGACCAGTCAGCTCACAGAAATAGTTGCCCTCCTCTTCGCTCTGCGTTGGAACTGGTCCTCCTTCAGGCGAGGCAAAGCTACGTGTTCCCCCATTCAGGATGTTGAAGTCACAGTAGCTTGTGCAGGGCGTTCCAAATTCCCAGATATTCGCTGCGTTCGGGCCTGGAAGCTCCATCGCGGCTTGGAGGTAGCGACTTGCCACGGCCCCGCTTCGCCCATTGCTTTCGTCCAAGTTCCTGATCCAGCGAACATCTCCTGCACCCGGACTCCATATGCAAATGATGGCCTGTGCTTCAAAGGCATCTGGGCCCCCATCAGGATCAGCTCTTGCGTGTCGATGGGATGCTCATTGAAGCTCCAAGGGACCTGTGGTTGTGCTTTACCTTGCTTCAGGTTGCCATCCATACATCTCGGGCACTTCGGTGGCTTCCCTGGCACCAATGGGGCTGCTGTATCCTCATTAGCCAGGAACTCTCTCCAACCTTCACATTGCCATTCTCGATCTGTCTGGCCACTAAGCGTCAACTGTGCTGCCACTTTGACCGGTTCCTCCTTCTCATTGGGCACCAAGAGCCTGATGTGCCCGCCATGGATCAGAAAGGGGATGATCTGTCCTTCACTGCCAGGGTTGCTGCCAACGAGGTGATCCACTTGAAATTGTCCACGGCAGTTCAATCTCCAGCATTGCAGCGTCACATCACGCAGCTCCTCAATCACGAAGGCCTGAAACAGTCTGTAGTCCTTGTCGTGGTTGGCTCGAAGGCAGTCATGTGCGTAGCCACGGATCTCCGCTTCGCGAGCACTGATCCAAGGGGCTGGGTCCCCCAGTTCCGCAATTGCTCGTGCTGCTTCGTCCCAAAGCGCTGCTCTGAACTCCTGTGCCTTATGCCTCACCTCCTCGATGCCTGGTCTGCGCTCTGGGTCCCAATCGCCTTCCCAAAGCAAGACGCCCGCTGCAGGGTGAAGGACAAGGCATTGGCGTTCTTCATCTTCTCCAGGCTGAAGTCCCAAAGCACTCGCAAGCTCGTCTGAGGCTGGCAACTTGTCCTTATAGTCCAGGTAGCGCCAACAAATCCTTTCTGCTCCGCACTGGAACTCGAACTTCCCTTCTCCATAGCCCTTGTCTTTCTGCCAGATTGGTGCACTGATCCAAGCTTGCTTCTCGTCATCGGCCCATCCGACTGATCGCTCCTCGCTGAGGACCTTCTCCGCCTCCTGCGCCAACTCAGGGCACCCCTTCTCCGTAGCCTCAAGGAGTACGTCATCGATCGTCATCTCCTGCTTCTCAATGACGGCGTTGAGCATCCTGCCCCGCACATGGGACTGAAGATAGCTGGACCAACTGCTCAACCTGGCGAACACGCCAGCCTTCTCCATACTTTCGAGGACTCTGAGGCGGCGCTGGGCTTCAGGATGTTCCACCCGCTTCTCCCAGGTGCTGTGTCGTTTTTGCCCTCCGTCAAGCATCGGGTCTCTGAGCCAGTTCACGTCCGGCCCCCGGGTCAATTCCCGGAGCTCATCTTCCAGCTGGGTGTATTGAACTCCTTCATATTCTTCCGGAGGAAGCCACCCTTGCTTCTGAGCGCCGCCATCCTTCACTTTCTCATCCTGCTCCGCCTTTGCCTGCGCCCTCAACTGTGCGATCCTGCCATCAACTTGACCGGGTTGGATCATCGGACCACTCTTCAGTCCACCACGGCGAATCAACTGTGCTAGAACCGTCCAATGCAGGCCCTTCGTAGTGGTGATTGGTTGGTGAGCGTGATTGCAATCTTTGCCCCTGCTGCAGCCCATGTGTGTGGCACCATCCCAACAGATAGGCTTTCCTTCTTTCGTCCGTGGTCCATGCTTGACCGACTCCGCAGCCTCCTTTGGCCGCAGCCGCTTACCGGCTGGGTAGGCCTTCTTCTCGTCTCGCTCCTTCTCCTTCTTCTTCTTGTCTTTGTCACCGCCACGGTCTCGGCCTCGTCCCACGCGATCATCATCGCCACCGGCCTCGCCACCAGGGTGTTCACCTTCTCCGCCATGTTGACGCTTGTGGTGCAACTGCCCATAAATGATCCCCTTCAATGCCCTTGCTTGCCTTGGGACACACACCTGCTGGTAGTAGCCCTCGGGATGAGCGAAGTCGAAGGTCCTGGGGAAGTGGAAACCACTGTCCGGTGCGAGCGCTACGAACTTGAGGTCCTCCTTGCGCGGGTTGTCGGTGTTCAAGATCCTGCAAAGCTGTCTGCGGCTCTCCCTCAACTCTTCAACCCAAGCGGCTTTGAGTTCCTCCCACAAACTGTAGCAGTAGTTCTCCGGCCAAACGTCCGAGTCCTGCTCATGAGCTCTCTCTATCTGATCCAAGGCTTTAAGCCGTTCTTTCTTATGCTCCAGACCCAACACTGACCCGATCATCTTGATCTCGTTCTTCGCCTGCTTCAACCAGGTAGCGAAGTGGGTTGGATACCTTGGCTTCGGCTCGATCTTGTCGTCCTTGGGCGCCTCATACTGATCGAAGTCTCTTGGCTTGGCCGTCACTGCATGCGCCACGCTCAGCTGCCACGGCGCCAGCGTGGTGTGATCTTTCCCACCATGCTGCATGGCCGCGAGTCCATAGGCAATGCCATTCGTCACCAGGCAGGGCCACTCAATCTGCTGCAGCTTGGCCTTGGCGTGCGAGCAAGCTCTCTTCAGGGCATCGAACAGCTCCTTCCCGGTGACGTCAGGGCAGACCTCCACGGTCAGGGTGTTGCATCCCCGAGCTAAGTAGACGTCCAGGCCCTCCTCTGACCCAATGGCGCTTCTCGTCCCCGGGTTGCCCTTCTTGTCTCCTTCAGTGGCTTTTCGGAGGCCCTCCAAAGCATGCACGACGCGGGCTCCCATCTGTCCATCTTCTTCGTCACCCCCGGCTCCGGCACGTGTCGAGGTGTCGTCCAACTTGCTCCCAAGCCCAAAGAGTTGTCCCACCACCCCATCACTCACTGTCAAGGGGTTCTGGGTGCTAGAGCTGCCCGCTGGGCGAATGAGGCTGCTTTCATCCTTCACTGATCCGAAGTGTGATGGAAACAGCTTGTCTGAGGTCGTCTGCAACCTCTTCTCACTTGGTGCTGGTTGATCCGGTTGTGCAGTAGGCGGCTTGGTCTCCTCCTTGGCCACGTTGTAGCTTGATGCTCCCGCGCCCTTGAGGATCCTGATCGCCACCTCAACTTGCTCATTTTGCTTCCCACAGTTCCTGCGGATGTAGTTCCTCAGGATGCTCTGGACGGCGCTGAAGTCCACTTCGAAGATCATCTGGATCGTGTCGAGCGCCTCCTGATGGGTTTGGCCTGATGCTAAGGCCGTCGCATAGGCCTCGACAACGCCCTCACCGGTCATCTCGTCGCCCTCAGCGTCTCCGGCCGCATCCACCTCCATTTTCTGCTTCACTTCGTCCTCTTCTCTCATGACCCTGGCTAAGCTATGGCTCCGGCTCCGTGATCTCTTCCTCGGCTCCTCCCGGGCTCCGAAAGGTTGAGCTTCAGCACGTCCACGAACCTGCACATCAAGCCCGAGCTCAGCTTCAGCTGGCCAACTAGGCCAGATTTCTCCGTTCACAAAGCCCGCACTGTGTTTCCGCACCAGGGTGGAGATGTTCTTCTTGACATAGTCAATCTGCAACTGGTTTAGGCGTCTACCGCTGCCAATGGTCCGCCCCTCCCACGATTTCAAGCGCTGGATCAGATGCTCCGGGACAATGTAGCCCTTTACGTCCAAGCCGATGCCTGCAGCGTCCTGCGGGATGTCATTGATCAGAAGCTGAGCTTTGAGAGGGTCGGGCTCCTCCACATTCTTGGCCTCAGTCATGTCCTCCAGGTACTTGGGGTCGACAACGATGGTGGTCTCAAGGTACTTGACGTGAATCTCGAGCTTCCGATCACCTCGAACTCCTCCAGGTGTGTAGCCCACGAGTTCGCCCATGCACATGATCCATTCACATTCTCGCTGGCCCTCCAAGTAGTTAAGCTTAATCTTCATCCACACGGGCTTCCCCATGACATCCTCTTCATCGAGCATGCCCCTGGGTGGCGATGGAATCATCACTTTGCCCAGGTCGACAGAGCTCGACCTCATAGGTGCCATGCCACTCTCCTTCTTGTTCCAAACTCCTCCGGGGTCCTGGCGCTTCTCAAGGCCACCTCCGTCCGGCTGCTGCTCCGGTGCTGGGCTCCGACTCCGACTCGTTGATCTCTTCACGAACCTCCGCCTAAGCCCTTGGAGCATCCCGTTAGGATGGGGGCTGTCTTTCCTCAGTCCCGACCCTCCTTGTTCACAAAGATGGTCGTAGCAGAGCGGGACTCCATGCCGTGCTCCCTTGGACGCTTTGTGACATGTCAGCACTCCACACTTCCGTTTAGCTGCTGCCCCCTGATATACTTGGCGATGATGAGCGCAGAGGGGTATGCGAGCAAGTTGACCTGGTCCAGGCGGCCGCACATCCGAGACCTCGATGTCCTCGTCCAGCAGCGTGGTCTCCTCCTGCGTGGCCATGTCATTGCAACCATCAGGTGCCAAGGGCCTCATTTCACCTTCGATCACCAATCCAATCCGCACTCCTTGGCACGATGACTCGTCGCCCTCCACCTCAGACTCCGAATCAGGGTCAAGCATCCGTTCACGTCCTTCTTCATCACGAATGACACGGGTCCCCTTTTTCACACAACAGATGCGGCAGCAGCAGCGAGTGAGTCTCGCCACCAGCCCAACTGCGCGCCAAAGCCCTCGTCCAAGTAGACCAAGAAGCCAACGTGGTGACCCATGTGCGTAACGATGTAGATCTAATAGAGCCTCATGATCAACTCCGGCGAACTCCTGGATGTGCATGCTATGATCAGCTCGGCATTCAAGTTGTCGACAAAGGTGAACTTCGCCTGCTTCTTCAAGTTCTCGTCTGAACTGCCGAGAGGTGCAACCAGAGACTCCATTGAATTTCACACGTAGTCCATCGCTGTCAATCCGTTTCAGCATGCTCTCTTCCTGAAGCAGCCGAGCTACGTGTCCACCGCGACGAACCACCACGTCATTCAAGCGTCGCCGGCTGCCACGCCCTTTCAAGCGCTGCTGCAAATACCTGGTCTCCGTCGGCCAACCTGTCTTGGGTCCATGCCATTCGATCTCACTCATCAACGGCCTTGCACTGGGTAAGTGGGCTTCAAGATCATCGCGCCTCCTGCAACAGCATAGGCCGCAAAGGGCGTGCACCCCTCTTCCTAAAGCCCTGCAGGGTCCCGTCAAGGTGTGCAGGCTGTACGTCAAGATCCCGAGAATCCCGGTCAGGAAGGTGATCATGACAAAGTAGGCCACCCAGGGCCACCAGCTACCGAAAGCTTGCACTCCAATGCCGTCCACGAAGTAACCAGCCCAACCACCGTCGCTCCGCAGGCGTCCGGGCGATTCCGGCGTCCCGAACCATGGGGCATCTTCTCCAAAGCCATCGGCACTCCACCAAAAGCCCCAGATCGTCCCCTCAAACCACCAGAAATCACCCTTCTGGTGGGTGTTGTTGCTGGGCGGCTCTGTGTCACCGCCGGGATCCACACCAGTGAGGTTCTCCTCAAAGCTGTGCTCCTCATTGTGCCCCAGCTGCCATGGCCATCCTATGACCGCCGGGAGTAAGGGCCCCAGGATGTACTTCCACATCCTCTATGCAAATGCCATTTCTAGTGGCAAAAGCCTCCCTGAGCCCCAAACTTCGGATGCGATTGGCTCATAGAACCTTTCGTTTTCCAAAGTCAAACTAGCATTTTGTTCGGTTCTTCCTCACTTTGCACGTCCCGCATCACCAGGTCCTGCCTTTACTTTGACTCACTGGTGGTCGCATGACACCGGCATTGTTCACCAGCCTCAGATGTCACGAACGCCGCGACGCCGCGCGACGGCGGGTGTTCGCGTCCCCTCAGAGTCCGACATCCTCAGTCCACTTTCACCACCCGCAAGGAACAGGTGCGCCTCAGCCAGCTCCGTGCGAGGGCGTCTTCGGAGATTTGTGGAGTGGAACGCTGCATGGCTTGGCAAATGGGACTTCGGAAGCAACGACAGCTTTTGCCAGCAACAGTGGCCATTAGCAATAACGAATTACGATTTTTTTACATTGCATATCTGTTGCAAACATCAATTCAATGTGTGTGTGTGTGTGTGTCCAATACGGCGGGCCATCTATACAAGCTGTGCTATATACAATCTGTGCTATATATATATACACTGTGCTATATACAAGCTGTGCTATATACACTGTTGAAAGAAAAGAATTCAAAGACCTCGTGATGGGGCCCGCGGTGGATTCATGCGACCTCCTGACCAGAAATGCTTTTCTTTGCTATTTGGTGCCGGCGCTAAGAAAAACAAACTCAAACCTGTGTGCTTTTTGCCTATTTGTCAAACCTGGCCAGCTGCTAGCGAAGTGTGTATTTCGCATCCAAACCTGCGCGATTCGTGTGATCTGCAATCGACCGAACCTGCCAGTCGACGACTGTCGACCCGACCGACAGCTATCGCCTCGTCGGCAAAGGCTTGCACGGAATCGGGATCCAAGAGGTCCAAGCGATGGACCTGGCGCCGGCGCCACGGGTGGCGCCAGCTGTCCAGAGAGGTATGAGATCAGATGGGATTCTGTCCTTTGCATCTTCTTGTGTGTGGAAGGCTCTTTGTTTCTGCTTTGACCGTTTTCAGCTTCGCATGTCCAGGTCCCCAGCCCCATCCAGGAGGTATGGATCGCTCCACGTTGGATGGGCCTGATCCCATTTGGAGCACCTCAAAAAGGGACACACATCGCCTTCGTCCGCTCAGAGGATTGAAAGAGCCGTTGGGCTTTCAAATGATCTCGGCAGCCCAAGAGCAGGTGCACCGAAGGATTACCTGAATGCACCAGGGACGTCTCAATTTGCAAGTTCATGGTCCAGTCCACTGGGAGGAGGTGCCACACTGAGGGCCTCTGAACCGTGATTTTTTCCAAGGACCTCTACACTGAGAAAAAGCTGAGTTGCGCAGCAGCTGCTCCGCCAGTTCTTGTCCAATGCCCCCAGTGGCCCCGGTAATCACCACTCGCGCATCCGTGCCAGCTGAAGCTGCTAGAAGCACCTGCAAGTGCCAAAGGTACACCAGGATCAACAACCTCTACTCATCCCGGTGCTTGTCCTCATTTCCCTAAGTCAGAAGTATGTCCTTTTCCACCCAATAGAACCAAAGGCATCTTGAACAGCAGAGACGTCAAGCATGACTCCACTGATTCACATTGCTGGAAACACATCGAACACGTGCTTTCATCAAAAAGTACATGGCTTGCATAGTAGAAAAAACATGTTGTCTTGGTATTGGACCATGTCACGGTTGGCTGCACTAGGGAAAGCTATAATACAGTAATACTGTTTGCGGTTTCATGCATTTGGGGTCACCGAAAATGTTTCTCTATTAAAGTAGGAAGTATCTAATAGGAAGTGTGTAAAGTGCTTCATGCTGCAAAACTTTGTCTGACTGACTTATACATAGAAGTCATGGAAGAAAACCGTTGTTGTGCGGTACGGGTTGCTGAACTTCCGCAGGCCCAACGACTTGCAACACGTCTCTGCCAGAAGACTTCAAGCTCTCGAAAGGAGATCCATCGGTGCACGGTGTTCGGTTTTTTTGACGCTGAAAGACGGTGGCCAGGGAACTCGCTTCGAGGACAAGATTGCTTGGTCAACATGTTGTATATCAGTCTCTGACTTCAGAAGTCTCTGACTTTGACTCATGATAGTGAGTCTCTCGTGGCCTTCTGAACAAAAGGTTTGGAGATCTTTTCCGCTTCGGAGCTCCCTGGGAGCTCTTCGGCTTCGGAGCTCTTCTCACCTACGACCTCTAGAGACGCGTCTGAACACCCTGACGTCGTGTGCAGGGTGGGCGGCAAAGAGGTCTGAACACCGCGAAACGCGATGGGTCACAGGCCAAGGTATAGACCACCGAACCACAAGACAGGCTTTTCCAGCGTCAGAAATGGCTGCAACGAAAGTGGGCTGTTGCTGGTCGAACCCTTTCGCCAGCGTCGAACCCTCAGTTGTTTCATCAGCACGCCTTGATCCGCGATCGTGCACGCAGCACTCGCTGCAGGTTCCTGGTTGAAACCAGTTGAGCCATCAGCCGAAGCATTGCTGTGTCTTGGAAAACAAGAGCATGGGTTGTCTTTCGTGCCAGCTCACTTCATGTTCCAAAAAGATTATACACCCATGATCGCACAAGTCACATCACCATCCTTGCTGCTACAGCTGCACAAGCAGCACCTCCCACCGCTGCCCCGGTGTAAAGAAGCTGGCTGAGCCAGCTTTGGCGCTCCATGGCTTGTTGCGGCGTCCAAAGGGAGATGAAAGTAAAAATAAAGATGTTTCGCCACTCAAGGATGTTCTAGTGAGTCAAACAAAAATGTGGAGAACTATGGTGAACCGTCGATAACGTACCACTCCATGACCTATCTATGACTGACTTTCGAAGAAACACCATCTGCTCAGGATAGAATAGCTTCCCTCGGCGTTGCGCTGCAAACACCAATGTTGCACATCCAGATGATGCCAAATCGGACCTTCAACATATCGGGGTGCCAAAACCCTTGAACTGTTTGATCTTAAAGAGCTCCAACTGAGTAAAACTGCTTGTTAAGTCTCAATTTCAATGGTCTCACCAAATGTCCAATGTCAATCAGTAGAAAGCTCTGAGTGGAAGCTCTCTGGAACGAAAATGCCATAGCGATTCTGTTCAAACAAAAATTCTGTTCAACAGGCAGAACTTTTTGGCATCAATGACAACTGTAAAGCAAAACAAAAGGTCAACCCTTTGACTCGCAGCTGAACTTTGGCTTCTTAGCTTTGAAGTTTCATGTGTGAAAGAAATCCGCTAACGTGGTGCTGGAGCTTCCTCGAGTCTCAGTCTCAAACAACATGAGTTGTTCGCAGAAGCTGCGATTTGGCCGAGCTTGGTGTCTGGCCTTCCGCACCAGCAAAAATGCCTCTTTCAAAGACATGCTACAACGTGCCACCAGCCATGCCAGGACCAGGGACACACTCCGTGAGGCGCCCACCATACAATGAACGAGAACTTTGCCGTTCGTGGTTTGAGCCTCATCAATGAAGGCCAAAGCTTCAGGAATGTGAGCTCTGATGTCCGAGGCTTTCGTGTCCAGAACGGCGATCGTCCGGTAGGTCAACCTCGATTTGAATTTGCATGGAATCCGTTCGCAACAGTTGAGCACATGCGTGATGCCCAGACGTTGTAGGCACTCCAGATTTGTTGCGGCCAACTGTCCACTGAGAAAGAGCCAGCCATCTTTGATCTCTGATGCATCTTCTAAAGCCTTGCGAGCAGAAAAAGAAGGCTTGGAATCCGCTTTTGGGCTGACCTTTGCTTTGGCTTTCTCCAGTCCGTCTGTATCCACGATTTCGGCATGTAAACGGTGTTCTGTCACCTCGGAGGTCCCCAAATCCAGCAAAATCGGAACATCCGTGAAGCCGATTCCCAGCTCCGCGATTGGAGTCTCGTCCATATCCTCGTTGAAATCTGGCAGCTGAACTAGCTCAACTCCAAGTGCTTTGGCACAAAGCACCTTGAAGCAAGCTAAGGTTGAGCATTTACTTTCTTCATCCAGCTCAATTGTGGAAAACGTGGACGTCCCATCACTCCCTTGCCATTGCACCACGACCGATGCAATCTCCGCATCACTCCCCTCTATATGGCCGGGATCTGTTGCACACTCAACCATGGCTGTGACATAAAACCCGTCTTAAACGCAGCAAACACCACAGAAAGAACACAAGTGCAACTTTACTTTTGAACCGTTTGGGCAATCTGAATGTATTGATGCCTGGTTTGACAGCGAACTTTGGGTGTACCTCAACACCAACCGTTTCAAGACAACTGAAGACATGTCACGAAAGAATCAGACTCAAAAACTGTTCAGCGCACCAACAAGTTTTGCCAGCAAAAAACATTTGTAGGATATGAAAATGGTTTGGGCAAGCTAGTTTTATGTCATATTGTTTGCTGGCTTTTACTTCTTGCTTCCAACTCAGCCAACCTCTCGAACCTCCAGAAGAAAAACAAAAAAACAAGATGGAGCCCACGAACCCGAATGCAAACACGTTCGAAAAGCTACATATGTCCAAATGACACTCTTGTAGGACACTCTTGTGGGACGTTCTTGTGGGACACTCTTGTGGGTCACTCTTATGGGACACTCTTGTGGGACACTCTTGTGGAACACTCTTGTAGGAGACTCTTCTGGGACACTCTCTTGTCGGACGCTCCTATAGGACACTCTTGTAGGACACTCTTCTGGGACACTCTTGTAGGACACTCTTGTGGGACACGATGAATGAGCCGGTGTGGGCGTATGCACTGACGCCCCTCTCATTGACGGCGATACAGTGTTACTGGAATGGAATGATTGTGAAGTTCTCAAAGTGAACGACAAGCTTGAGAAAGGCAGGGGGGAAGTTAAAGCCTTCCGCCCAACCATCGACTGGTCGCCTGCTTCTTTCCTCAATCTGGGTAAGGGAAAGAAGTGGAGGAGGTAGCCTGACAAGCCGTTGCTCATGCGTAAAGTACACATTGACATCGAGGACCCCACAGTCGATATCCTTGTGTCCTGTTTCAAACCGACATAGGGACCTGGAGACAGTCCCCAGTGTGTTAGTCTGCGTACACCATCGCTTCAAATTGCCAAAAAAGGACCCGTTAAATCGTCAATTCATTAAGTTTGATCTTTCAAAATATATTTATTAAAAAAAGACACAACTTAATTAATTGATGATTTAATGGTCCCTTTTTTGGCAATCTATTTTGACTTGAAATACAAAAAAACAGCAGTTTTGTTCAAACAAAGATGATGATGGAGCGGGAATGCATGGACATCAAAGAGATTCAGCAAAAGGTGGGAACTGTTTGGAAATGTTAGACCTCCAAAATGTGGATATCGAAAGCACCACGCCGATTTACAAGCATTTATCTGGAAAAACACAGTTGATCCGAACAGATTTCCAACAGATTGTTCTTCCAATGGCTGCACATATATTTTTCCTCTTTCTCATGGTTGGAGATCACCGTTGTCTGAGATCCACAGGTGTTTGCCTCAAACGTTGGAGGTCAGTTTTGCGTGCGACAAAAAGCCTAAAGGTGAACCTGTTTCTGATACACTTTTTGAATTTACTTTTTGGCTTCAAAAGAGGAGCCGTACATGCCGGCTGGAAGCCAATAGCAGCTTCTCATTTTCTGGCATTTTTTTGACCGTCTATGTCAACAGGCTCGCGCAGATAACCGGAAAGTGTGCGTCATCAACCTTGATGACACCGCCGCAAATCGATGCGCAATGAAATCACGAGGCTATGTGACCCAAGCCAAGTGAGAACGTACTGAGAGACCTCCAGCCAGGTTTCTAAACCTTTCAGGTCTTTGTTTTGGTTGCCAGCTAAGCTGCATATTCCTGACATTGACTGAGATAGTGTGCCAGAATGAGATTGCAATTTCTAGACACGAGACTTCTGCTCTTAGAGCATTTCATACTCCCGGGTGTACGATCATTAAATCATTAATTAATTAAGTTGTTTCTTTTTAATATAGAAAAAGATATATTTTAAAAGATCAAACTTAACGAATTAACGATTTAACCATTTTTTTAGGCAATCTATTTAGGTGCATGTATATTTTCATTACTGTGGCTTGCTGGCAAACAGCCAAGCTGTAACCAGAAGCCATCGACAAAGGAAAAAATAGAGGCCGAGCCAACTCCAGCGAGCATTGAAGCAAAGAAAACAAACCTTTTGCAGACACACCCGGGGGAACAGAATTGGTTGACAGTTTTCACGCCCATTCAGAGCCCCACTCTTTCATCTAGCATTCTGCCACCACCGGCCCATGGTTCCACCTGCGCCAGCAGCAAAAACATGCTCTCGACGACGCAAAGTGGTGCTTCAGGCTTTTTGAAACACAAGAGGGCACCGCCATGAAATTGTTTTTTCGGTTTTTGGAGATTTCAGACTAAGTCCGGGTCATTTGTGATTCCCTGGTGCAGCTTTCCCCGCCCCCAGTTCCCTGCCCCCGGGTCCTTGTCCCCTTTTTTGCACAGGTGGAGACGCCATGTGCGCAGAGGTTGCACAGGTCATCTTGCGCTAGTGAAGAGAGAGTTACTATCCTGGTTGCAAGGCCAAACCCACAAGCAACAAACCCCACAACACAAACAAGCAACCACCAAACCAAACAAACCCCCAACACCGCAACCTGATATGTAGCTCGAGCGGCCGCGTCGACCAAAAGAGGAGAAGGTGAAACAGGGGCAATGAATTAAGCACCGGCTCTCAGTTCATCTGGACCGCGAGGTATTGTTTTGCTGAATTCTTTATTTAGGTCTCACGTCTTTCCTGGTTCTTCATTGCAGGCAGCGAAGCGTCCTGAGTCAGAACGCTGTGGACGTAATTGCATTTGGAGAGCATTGTAAGCTACCCTTACGATCATGCATTCAAGGATGCAAGGCGAAATCATGCAAGACAAAGTAAGGGGTTTCCTCGGTAGAATTGACAAGAATTGACAAGGCGCCAGGGAAAACCACTGCGAAATGCTTCCGAAAGCTCCAAACTGTCGGTAACAATTTCAGCAGTGCAGCCTAAGATCAATATGGTTGCGAAGGAAGGCAATCACTGCGGCAGATGTCAACTCCTCCCCAAAGGGGAGGAGGACCATGACACCACTTACAAGACTTGCAACGGTGACTTCTGAACAGCTTTGCCAGGGGAAGTCACACAAAGGCAAGTGGGCCATCTGGCTTGAGAGGAAGCCTAGATGATCAAGTGGGAGCCGTCTGGCTTGCGTTGACTTGTGCTCGATGCTAAGTGTCAAATGTCTGTTGAATGCCTGTACCATGCAGTGCCCCTCTACAAGAGTGAAACACGGTGAAACGTCGTTACCCTACGTCTAGTGACCCAAGTAAAACCTGTACACTTTGTATTCGTCCAGGACCGACACTGAGGTGCCAGCCTGGGAGCTGTCTATCTAGGTGGTTTTGCTGTACAGAGACTACGGCGGCAGCGAAAGGTGACGCCAACAGGACCGACACTGAGGCGCCAGCCCTTCCGACGAGAGAAGTGTTCTCAGGGGTTGACATGGGTCGGGCGACCTCCGTCTACTTCTTTTGTCTAGCCATGGACCCCATTTTCGTCGCACTACACCAAGTACCCAGGGTCCTCCTTGTTGCTGGCTACGTTGATGACACCACAATCGTTGGCATGCAGGAAGAACCCCAGTGGATCAAAGAGGTTTTATCTCATTGACTCATGGGCTACAACATGTGTTATTATGGATGTTCACACTTGCTGGCAAGTTGGCTTCTCCAAAACCCCCTACCTGAACAGCAGCTACTTCGGGTTGCCGATGTATGGAGCGACATCATTACATGGCATGCGATAGGCGAAGCTACTTGTTCTGCAGCTGTACGCCATATTCCTGCTCATGCCCATTATTTTGTCCTCCGGCACGGAGAACACTGTGCTCTCTTCCATGCTAGTCAAGTTCATGAGTGGTCACGCAATGGGCATCCATTGCTTTTTCAGCTCTCTGCCAGCCCCTGTAAATGCCGCTCGAAAACTCAGTTACTCACCAGTGAGGCGTACTCGGCAAAACAATTCTATCAAGCTGATTGCGCAGGCCTTGGTGGGCAATGCATAGTACCAGCTACTGTCAATCTTGGCCTCACACTACACACAGGATGGACCTGTCTTCTGCAAGAAGAACAGATGGAACGCGTTCCTTTGCAGCTCTCAATGCCTTCCCTCCTCTCCAAGCAGCTGCTAAAATTCCGGTCTCGCCTTGCAGCTGGCGTGAAAGGTAACCTTAGCATCCATGCCAAAATCATATATTTTAATGCCTTTTCTCTGAGCTTGTTTTACTATGTCCAAACGCATCGCTATTTTTCCTTGCCCTTGTTGCAGCCACTCTACCGTGCGCTTGCTGACTTTCTTCTCAAGCGCCACTGGTTTCCTCAGAACAAGCTCGTTGGTCTCTGTCGATGGCTCCGCCTTGGCCCTTTACTGGATCCAACGATTATGCATGCGGTCTCGCTTTTTGGTTGTTTCCTGCGCCGAGGCCATACTACACTTCCTCATGTTCCCAGGTGCTCGGATGATTCGTATACGCGACAGGTCTACCACTGCTGGAATTACTGGCAAAAGCAGCTTGCACCTGAGGAGGTCCTACGACTTCTCTTTGTTTTGAGACAGTCGGGCCCCTCGCCGCAAGCCGCGCGCCATTTTCAAACATGTTTCAAGCAGCTTGCTGTTGCTCGTATTGTGGAGGAGTCGATACTTCACCTCTCTTCCAGGATCTCCCGCAATAGATGGGCCCTAGGGCCGTCCTTCGCCTTCCTGGAATGGCTGGCGCACACACCAGTGTCACAAGTCGGAGCAGTCCCGAGATTTGCTGTTCTGCGGTGGGCTTTGGGCGAAGATGCGGACCTCTGGCTACCCCTACGAGGCCAAACCAGCCGTACATCTCCCTGTGTATGGTGTGGTAGAAACACAAGGAACTTTCCGGTAGGGCCTGCCCGTGGTGCGTTCCTTGCCATACTGAACGACCAGAGATGGCTCCTGAACACTGGCCTATAAACATACGCAAACATGACAGGCTCCACGGCTCCACGGCGCCAAACCTTCGCTCAACATCTCCCCACCCTTCTTCCCTCTCACCCAAAACTAAGACAGACCAAAAAAATGCGAAGACTCAAGGCGCTAGGTCGACTCACGGCGGATGTCCACCACAAGCATTGTAGCAAACAAACACGCACCAAGCCTGCAAGGCCGCAATCAGACTGCTGAAACAAGCAGCTGACCATTGATCTGTAAGCTTAATTGCTTTCGATCAAGAACATCAAACACGCCAAGCGCTTTCTCCCCAGCTCTTTTTTTGCACGGGTCGAGGCGCTATGTGTGCAGAGGATGCACAAGTCACCTTTAGCTAGTAAAGAGAGAGTTACGAACCAAGAGGCCAAACACCACCGAACAGGAAACACACAAACAAGCAAACAAAAAACACAAACCCACAAACCAAACCCCCGAAGCAAAGGCCAGGTTCGGAACTCGAGTCGGCTATGTCAGCCTGTCGAGAAGGGTGAGACGTGGGGCGATGAATTCAGCCTTTGCACTCAGTACGTCACCATTGCGTCGTTTAGTGATCTTCCCATGAGACGGCAGTACCAGCATAGTTGCAGCAGTTAAAGTCCTGCTTCAAAGAGGCTACTCTGGTCCGGCACAGTATTGCGCCGTGTTGCAGGGACTGGAGTAGCACGAGTGTTTGATCGGCCGCTCACGCATAGGCACGTGAAACACTCAAGGCCACTCAAGGCCAACATCATAAGGGTAGTTGAGACAAAATAGTCGAAATGGGCTGCTAGACACATGAGGCTCAGGGAAAACCACTGTGTCAGCTGACGAAGACTTCAAATCAACGACAGCATGAGACAGCGGAGCCAAAACATGCAGTGCTGTGGTGAGTTGTGAGCACGCACGATTCCGACAAGGCCAAAGTCCCCCCGCCAAAGGGGGGAGACGACAGTTGTGCTCTTTGAATTTGCGGCGGTGACTCCAAAAACAGCTTGGCCGCCCAAAGAGGTCACAGGGAGCCAGACTGAGGGGTAGGCTGGCTCATTGCCACGCTTTCTCCCCAGCAAATCACACTGGTTTTCCAAACTTTTTGCTCCTTCAACAGATGGAAAAAGAATATTTTTCTGGACACCAGTTTGGGGTCCAAAAACCCAGCAAAAACCGGTCTCGCCACAGAGGGCCTCCCCAGTACCTTGACACGGTGTGCTACCACTTCTGGCTGCGTTTTTGGAGTGCGCCATGGCAAGGTAGCCCCACTTCCCTCCCTCCAGTGGAGGGAGACCACAAAGCCAGTGTGCATCGCACATTCGCAGAGCCTTGTTGACAGTCAACCATAAAACAGACAGTGCAACATACGTGCACCTCGCGCAGCGAAGTGCATTTCAGAAAGGCTTCTCGTCCAATCCTTCGTAGCTTCTTGGCAAGACTGAGTTGCTGCAATTGCGAGCAGTGTGCAAAGGTGGACCCCAAAATCTCACTTATTTCTGTCCGGGAGAGATCGACTAGTTGCAGCCGTGCGCAGTGCTCACAGGCTGCGGGTCCTATCCATGTTAAATCTGACGGCAGATAGGGCGAGACGATCCCAGCCTCCAAGAAACAGCACTCAGGCAGGCATCGTGTCAGGTTAGTGGGGTCATACTCAGCTTTTTCGAAGTTTATTTGTCGCAGTGCAGTGCATTTCTCAAAAGCCCTCGGCCGAAATTGCGCCTGCGGAGCTACTTGATTAGTTGCATCACTACAAGTAGTTCCCGGGCAAGCCGGCGGTGGAAGTTTCCTATAAGAAGAAATTGACCTATAGGAGTGTCCACGTTCTCTCCAACATGCGCGTCCTCCAGTCAAACGCACGCGCTCCGGACTTTTGACCCACGGGATTCCACGTGTGTAAGGTGTGTGTGTGTGCCCCCTGCGAGAGATGACACACATCCGGCCACCACGACTTGCCAAGGATGCGGTCCACAACTCATGTCTACATTAAACACAACTCATGTCTACAACATGTTTGCGTAGCGGTGTTTGACATAGACACGGCAGCGGAGAGGCATCGATACCGTACTTGACCTGGACTTGGACGGTATTCTTCAGTGGCGGCAAACCTTGCATATCACACATCGGACTGAATGGAATCCGAATTTGAATGTAAAATCTGTCATGAACTCTGAGACTATGTATGATGAGTCTTGTATGATGAGGGGTGTATGACGAGTGATGAATGATGAGTGGTGTATGTTGAGTGGTGTATGATGAGTGGTGTATGACGAGTGGTGTATGATGAGTGGTGTATGCTGACTGTTGTATGATGAGTGGTGTCTTGACCAGCAGTTGAATGTCCTGTCCTGCATAACTGCAACCAAATACTATCAGTATGAACTGAACGCGCACGCCGCGAGAGATGACTCAGCAGCGAGAGATGACTCAGTCGCGAGAGATGACTCAGCCGCGAGAGATGGCTATAGCGAGAGCTGACTCAGCAGCGAGAGATGAATGAGCAGTGAGAGATGACTCCTCCGCGTACTACACTGTTCGCCAGTACAACTCTAGTTGTACTACGAAGTCGCCAGTTCTCAGCTTCTAGCTGCACAGATTGATCCGCGTGCTGAAGTTGTACTACAAAGTCGCCAGTTCTCATCGTCCAGCTTGCCAGATACTCCGCGTACTAAAGTTGTACTACAAAGTCGCCAGTTCTCAGCTTCCAGCTCTACAGATTGCTCCGCGTACTAAAGTTGTACTAGAAAGTCGCCAGTTCTCACCATCCAGCTCCACAGATACTCCGCGTAGTAAAGTTGTACTACAAAGTCGCCAGTTCTCCTCGTCCAGCTCGCCAGATACTCCGTGTACTAAAGTTGTACTACGAAGTCGCCAGTTCTCAGCTTCTAGCTGCACAGATTGCTCCGCGTACTGAAGTAAGTCGCCAGTTCTCATCGTCCAGCTTGCCAGATACTCCGCGTACTAAAGTTGTACTAAAACTTCGCCAGTTCTCAGCTTCCAGCTCACAAATTGCTCCGCGTACTAAAGTTGCACTACAAGAGCCGCCAGTTCTCAGCTTCCAGCTCGCCAGATGCTGTGCCTGCCACAAAATCTGCACATGGAGGTTCACAAAGTGCTGTGCCTGCCACGAAATCTGCAC
>CAXAMN010007792.1:0-41128 GCA_963970005.1 Durusdinium trenchii | reverse complement strand
TGGAGGTTCACAAAGTGCTGTGCCTGCCACGAAATCTGCACATGGAGGTTCACAAAGTGCTGCGCCTGCCACGAAATCTGCACTTCAAGAGACAAGTGAAAACCTAATCACAATGGACGGCCGACCGACCATGACCCGAGACCGTCTCGCGACAGTCGTTCCGCAGAGCTAAACTTGCCAGGTTCGAAGCCACCGGTTCTATTGAAAAATACAGCATTTCGTGCGTCCGCTATCTCTCGAAAACGCATTTTGTATTGCGCCTGCGACGAAATCTGCACATGGAGGTTCACAAATTGCTGCACCTGCCACGAAATCTGATGAGTGGTGTATGATGAGTGGTGGTTGAACAGCTGTTGAATGTCCGTAACACGGAAGTTTTGCAAACTAAACTTCCTTTGATTAACTCCTATTTGCACCAGGGAGCAGCATTCCTCGAACACTCTAATTCCGAACTGCTTGCACCCCGGGGCCAGGACAGTTCTGAGCGCATAGCTTCTTTGAAAAAACATCTTGAAGGCAGACTACCGTGCTCGGCAGCTGAACCACCTGGAGTCGCAGACAACTCTGCCAGGCAGCCTCACCAATGATGCGAATACCTGCTTCTACCTGCACATGCCTGACATCTGTGATGCGCGAAAATGCATGTGGCAGTACCCGGCCAGTACTGTCAGACGGGACCCTAATTGCTTTGACCCTGCTCTTCAGCTGCCCTTTGTGCTCCGCCTGGGTAAAACACTGACGAACAATCAGGTTAAAGCAATTGTTTTCATGCAAAGTATTCCAAATAGGGTCGGCTAACATTTTTCGGGTGTCCTTATGGACAAAGTCATGCTCACAACCAAAGGTGCTGCACTCTCCTATGCACGGGAGATTCTCTCCGTAGCCACTTTGGCTCAAGGGGCTGCACACCTTGCCGCTATGGTCGGTGACACCTTGTCACAGACAAGCTCACTAGCTAGCAGTGAACGCTCGTTAGTGTTGCACCTGATCCTAACCGCCCTTGCGGGAGAAGAAGTACAAGTAGTTATCGATCTACAAGAGTTCGATCGGCTAGACGAGTTCGAAACTGCTGTACTTGAGAAACTGCCGTCTCTTGGGGGGCATAGCACATTTGGGTGCGAGCTTGTCTTTGTAAACAAAGACACCGGAGCAATCTTGGCTAACCCCATATGGGACACCCTCAGAGACTGTAACTGCTTCAACCTAGTTGTCCGCCAGTGCCTTATCCAAGTGGAACACAAAGGGCAACTGAAGAACCGTGCCAAAGCCATTCGAGTCCCGCCTACTCGTACGGGCCGCGTGTTACCCCACGCCTTCACGCACACGGTTGATGTGAGGCATGTGCAAGTAGAGGCAGGAATACATACCATCGGCGAAGCTGCCTGGCAGCACTGCAACAGACTCCAAATAGTCCAACTGCCAAGTACAGTAGTCTGTCTGCAGGATGGGGCCTTCCGTAGGAACTATGTACTCCGCACTGTCACAGCCCCAGGATGCAAATATTTTGGACTCTGGGTGTTTGAAGAATGCTACTCCTTAGCACAGATTGGGGACCAAAGCACGACAATCAATCAGCTGGCGCCACAGGCGCAATTTCGACCACGAGCCTTTGAGAAATGCAGCTCCTTGCAGCAGCTCAACTTTGAGAGAACTGAGTATGATCCCACCGATCGGAATCGTTCCATACCCGAGGGCTGCTTTTTCGAGGCTGGGATAGAGTCGTTATACTTGCCAGCAGATTTCAACTGGATGGGACCAGCGGCATGCGAACTTTGTAAACGATTGCGGTCAGTAGACATCTTGCAAACAGAAATTAGTGAGATTTTGGGGGGCACATTTGCACACTGCTCGCAATTGCAGCAACTTCGGCTTGCCAAAACGGTGAGGCGCATTGGGCGAGACGCCCTTCTGAACTGTGCGTCATTGGGTGAGCTACATACCCCACCCACCTTGCTCTATATCGCCAAACA
Organism: Durusdinium trenchii; assembly: GCA_963970005.1. Classification (NCBI taxonomy): domain Eukaryota; class Dinophyceae; order Suessiales; family Symbiodiniaceae; genus Durusdinium; species Durusdinium trenchii. The sequence goes on along the minus strand of CAXAMN010007792.1, from coordinate 39,158 downwards.
TGCATTTGCAGGCTGCATACAGCTCTGCACACTCACTAGAGTAGGAAACAAGGCCACATGGAGAGGGACGTACGCAGAGTACGATGCCTTCGAAAAGTGTAGTCGACTCAAGATCCCAAGATGGGTTCGGCTTCTCCCAAAGCCATCCGACAGTAATGAGGAGTGGGCTGACTTCATGAGAAATTGTGCACAATCGAACTGCAGGGAAGCCTCACAGCCCAGACCTGCGCCCACGCGCAGGTCCTGAGAAAGCAACAAACCAGCCAGTAAGCCTGCCAATCGGACTCTGCCAACTCTGCTGCCAATACTGAGTAGCTAGACAGTACCCAGGGCTGCCTCCCAAGAGGTGGTCCTGGATGAATACATAGAGTACAGATGTACAGTTCCTAGGACCTTGCATAGCGGCATTTCACCCTTTCACGTAGTTCATGGGGCGCGCATGTCTTCACTTGTTTCAAGGGCGCTCGAATCGCAATATGGAGATGCTGAGCATATCGAGACACTTGCCGACAGAGTGCTACCTGCAAACATTTTTCTGTGATTGACGCACAGTCGCTCTGCTTCGTCATTGTCGCTCCCGTTGTCCATTTTGGAGCCACAGTCATGGAGCGTACAGGATCGCTCGTTCTCTTGACTCGTCATAGGTCCCTTGCAGGTCATGGCTTTCGTAAGCTTTGCTCTCGACTGCCCTCATTACCCTTTTTCCCAACGGCATGCTCTCGGTGCATGGTTGACTACACTCAACCAACTTGCGCTCTCCACAAACATTCCTTGGGATTTTGATCACAGTGAGTCGGAGACAAAAATGAATGTCACCTGTCGCAACCCTACTCGCCGCAACCCAAGGAAACTTGGGAGAAGCAATACAACTACACTCAGGTGCCAATGTGAGCCAATCCGAAACTGTTGTCAGCAAAGTCGTGTTCTTTGAACTAAGTCACATATTGCCGAGCTGCAACAGCGATTGTTCGTAAACGCTCCCACAGCTCCTGCACATTCTTGGGCGCACTTTGCACACATGGGCAATGATCAACATTGCCACACAAATACTCACTGCCCACAGAAAGGAATATCGCTATTGCCTGACCATCAAGTACTGAGCGCAAGTAGAAGAACGAATTCAGAGCCCCGTCTCACCCCTTTTTCACTCAACTTTTGCTTCGGCTTGCACAGCCCTTCTGAGACACGAACCCGGCTGTTTTGTGTTTTGTGTTTTGGGGTGGTTGGTCGTTGGTTGGTTTTGTTTTGGTTGGTTTTGTGGTGTGGTGCCTTGTTCTGTTGCCTGGCTCGTATCTTCTTTGTGCCCCTATTCAATTCAATCAAGGTGACTTGTGCCTCTCGGCACACATAGCGCCTCCACCCGTGCAAAAAAAAATATGCGCGGGAGATTCTCCAGAACTGCATTCTCAAACTCATTGAGCCTGTCAAATTCCTGTAGTTCCATCGACAGTTGAATTTCCTCACCAGCGAAGGTGATCAGGATGAGATGCAGAACCAGCGATCGTTCTTCACTCACCAGTGAGCTGCATTGGGACGAAATGTCTCGGACCATCGCGAGAGTCCACCGTCCTATCGTGTTCTTGAGCCTGAAAGGAACAGCAAGCTGAAGTGGCAAACATGAGAGCGATGACCATGAGAACTGTAACTAGGGACGGTTCCCATGGGTGACACGCCCTGATGTGCTCTACAGCCTTTCAGAAGGCACTGTTATCAAGTGTGGTGACTGGGTGGAACCATCCAATCACTCCAAATCAAATTCCTGTCAGTCCAACAACTCCATTGCCAACATTGGGCAGGAGGACAAACACATAAAACAAGGAAGCTGCGCCGCTTGGTTCCGTCCCCACCGCATGGATAACATCTGGCGTGATCGCCAAAGCGGTCGATCACCCCGTTGCAAAGGAGGCTCAGCCTCTGGGGTGACTGCAGCCTTGATCGCAGTTGCACCACAATGCGGAAAATAAGAGGATCCACAGAAAGGCCCGCCGCGGAGTTTGGCACAGCCTGCAACCAAGCTCCAGGCCCCAGCGCAACCGCATGGGCCAAGGTGAAGGATGCGACTGTCAGCTTGTGGAGGATCAGGACGCAAGCCATGCATCATGCTCGGCATCCACGTGGCACCAAAGAACCCGGCCGCCGCGCCTCACGAAATCTGCACATTGAGGTTCACAAAGTGCTGCGCCTGCCACGAACTCTGCACATCGAGGTTCACAAAGTACTGCGCCTGCCACGAAATCTGCACGTCCAGCTTCACAAAGTACTGTGCCTGCCACGAAATCTGCACCTGGAGGTTCACAGAGCGCTGTGCCTGACATGAAATCTGCACCTGGAGGTTCACAAAGTGCTGTGCCTGCCACGAAATCTGCACATGGAGGTTCACAAAGTGCTGCGCCTGCCACGACATCTGCATGGACATTCACAAAGTGCTGCGCCTGCCACGCAATCTGCACATCATCGAGATGCACAAAGTGCTGCGCATGCCACGAAATCTGCACATTGGGGCCACGCAAAATTATCCTCAAGTTCAAATTCCAAAAATGCGACCTCGATCACCTCAAAACATCGCATCCATAGTGCGGATGCTCTGCGCCACGTGAAACGCAATCCTGCGAATGACACGTGCACCTGCCACGTAAAATGACCTTTTCGAGGCTCCTTTGATTGGCTTCGCTTCTTCGCTCGTGCACTGACCTTTTTGACAGACTTCGTTGCGAATTCAGGCCCTTAGATAGTATGCAGCCAACTTTTCTCACCTGTCTCACCTCCGTACAGAGGAAACACTGTTTGAATGATGGGGAATCGGCCTCTGGCCTTTTGGTGTTTTTTTTCCACGAGTGCGGACGCCATGTGGGCGGAGTGCCCAGGTCATCATTGAAGGAAAAGGAAACACTCTAAGATGGTGGGAAAAGAACACAAGCAAACCCCCAAAACAAACACCAAACAAAAACCCCAAAACAGCAAAACAAAGCTGACGGCCAGAGGCCGAGACCCCACCATCAAGTAGTGTTTCCTCTGTACGGAAGTGAGACAGGTGAGAGACGGCTGGCTATGTACTATCTATGGGCCTGAATTCGTGAAGAAAGTCTGGCTGGAGAGGTCAGCGTGCAAGCGAAGGCAACGAAGCCAATCAAAGGGACTTCGCTCCACTATCAAAATTGTGACCAAGCGGCCACTGCATCGAGTGGCAAAACATGGTAACTAGGCGCATTGCCAGGCGCCGGTCTGATCGTCAGCAGTTCAGATTCTTGCCCAAGGGAATCAGTTGTTGCAATGCCAAGCATGCCGCGGAAAAGTCCCTTCTCGTTGCACAACCCTTTCAACTGATTGCACGAACGACTCGAGAGGCATATCAATGGTCAGGCAGTGGAGGCAGAGACAAACGAAGAGAGCCTGCTGACTAGAGTGCTGCATCCCCCCCCCGAAGGGAGGTCTTCTTTGCACCCCTTGGCACACCATGAGGTGCCAAACAGGTGTGGTCTGTGCGTAGGGAAATCGGTGCCATCATGAAAACATCATCCTGTTGCGCGCAAGGCCCGTGTGAAACAGGTGAAACCGTGGACCTATCCTAGCATGGTACTTGCGCCTCTTTGTACAGAATTGGCCATGGCGTGGCAGCCACAGAGAGAACTAAGGTTCTCCCTGGGCGCCTGCCATTACCATTCTCTACCACCCGCCTATTGGGAACGAGAAGCTAAGGCTCTCATTCCTATAGGCTCACTGAAACATAGATGGTGAGGACGAAGTAGTGACTTTACTCGAAATTTGCAAAGCCTGGCAATCGCAGTCTGAGTCTAAGTGGCAGAGTGCACCACCTCTTTTATTACGGTGCTGCCTAGGGTTCGGCTTCTCGAAAGTCTTCTCTCCATTGGTCTTTGGCATTTGGCGGCAGGAATCGGAGCCACTGAGGCTTGTCTAGTTGCTCGCATTTGTCAAAAGCAGTGAGCCGGGCATATGTACCTCGCCATGTCTTGCTTTTCCCCTTTTTTAAGCACTGCTCGAAGTTGCGCGCAGCCTGCAAATGCACGCCGCGCGATGTAAAGCAGGGATGGAGGAAAGCAGACCTCTTTCAGCGAGGTACACTTGTAGAAAGCTTCTTGCTCAATGATCCGTAAATTTTGGGAAAGGCTGAGTTGTTGCAGCTGTGTGCAGTGTGCAAAAGTTGAGCCCAAAACTTCAATGACGTCCGTTTGGGACAAATCAACAGTTTGCAGCTGCTGGCAGCTCGCACAGGCGGCTAGTCCTATCCTGTTAAAATCTGGCGGCAGGGAGAGCATGACAATTCCTGCCTCCAAGAAGCAGCAGTCAGGCAAGCATCGGTTCGGGTACGCAGGACCACCCTCTGGCACGCCCAAGGTGAGGTGACGCAAGGCCGTGCACCCTTGAAAAACTCGAGGCCGCAATTGCGCGTGGGGGGCTAGTCTATTGCCAGGGCATTGAGTCATGCCAATTTGTGCTAAGGAGCAGCACTCCTCAAAGACCTTAGTGCCAAAGTGCGTGCAGCCAGGGGCTGTCAATATCCGCAAGACTTGGCATTTGCTAAAAGCGCTGTGTAAAAGGCTAACGACTGTATCTGGCAGGTGGACTATTTGCAACCGTCGACAGCTTCTCCACGCTGCTTCCCCTACAATCCTGATACCGTCCTCAACAAGGACATGACGGACTTCCGTGTAAAAGGAGAAGGCTTGTGGTGGGATTTTGTCATTCCTCCTACTTCGCGGAACTCGGATAGCCTTGGCTTCCCCTTTGAGTTGCCCTTTGTGCGCTGCCTCTACAAAACATGGTTGAGCAATCACATAGTAGCTATGGTTGGCACTCAGTTTGCTTTGAATGGGGTCTGTTAGGACCTGGCAGGTGTCTGTTCGCGCAAATTGCAGTTCACACCCAAGGGTGGTATTGCTTCCTAAGTAGGGGAGCGCTGTTAACACCGCATTTTCAAAACCTCGGAGGCTGGTATGTGCCTTCGGATCGACTGCTATGGGTAGCACCTCGCCTGCCAGTGTGATGAGTGTTATGGGTCGTGTCAACGACTCTCCCTTGCTACTACGAGGGCTGGGCCTAGACGCACCATCTGTCATGGTTCGCACTTAGGATTCACTAGCTTGAGCCCATAGAGATACCGGACAGGAGCGTTGAGTTTCGACCGGCCTCGATTCGGAAACGGCATCTACCCTTCACTCCCATAGCTTATGGAGTGCACTTATGCATGGACTTGAAGGTACACAATTATGAGCGTTTGCCTACACTGGACCCGAGCTAAGGCTCGCACCCAGACCCTAGATGGGTTATAGGAAGGCTACGAACTGCGAATTTGGGAAAGTATCCTTTATGCAAGACCAGAGATATATCCCGTGTCCGGGATCATGTGTAGCCAAGGCGGCCATCTCATTTCTGGACAGATAGCGAAGGCATTTTCTTCCGCATAAACCCCTCGCCATTTGCGCCGACCTGGCAACTTGACGAGTCTCCTGAACGCTGTGCAGTCCAAGAAAGCCCTACTCCCTATATACTTTAGTGAGGGTGGTATGGCAAGTTCTGGCAGGGCTGCACAGTTCATAAAGGCTTTGACTCGAATAGTGTGGAGAGTCGGCGGGAGACTGACTTCCTTGAGACTGGTGCAGTGCACGAAGGTGAATTCTTGAATCTCTTCAACTTGTGTGTTGGAGAGGTCAACTATCCTTAGTAAGTGGCAGTTGTCACAGGCGTGTGCTCCAAGGACTGCGAACTCGTGTGTGAGTGTAAGTGTGGTTATTCCCGTAGAGCTCAGGCAGCCTAGCGCCAACTCGTTGGCAGTGGTTTGCGATGATGGCCCGCTTAGAGGGGGAGTCTCTCGCAGGGTAAATTCGGCAAGATTGATACAGCCTCGAAAGAGGTAATGTCCAAATTTGGTGGTACTACTAAACTGATTGGCAACTCCTTCAGCTGCGTGCACCCATTGTAGAGAACAGCACTCCGCAAAGGCTTTGTAGCCAAACTCCCGGCAGCCCGGGGCAGTGACACTGTTGAGCAGCGTGCAATTTTGAAACGCGTTGTCCGAAATGCCAACAACTGTTGCCGGCATTTTGACAATGCGGAGCTGTCGGCACGATTGCCAGGCTTCTGGGCCAATGAGTCTTATACCTGACTCAACGCTGACATGACGAAGACGTGGCACTCCTGCAAACGCCCCTTCTGGGACGATTTCCTCTGGGTTCATGGGGACATGGACAGCAATCGGGATATTGTGGATGGGACACCCTTCCAGGAGTTCCTGCGTGGGCAGGACTTCTCTGCAATCCTTAAAGATAATGCAGTATTCCAGATTTTGCTGCAGTTTGTCCCACAACATGTCCTCTAGATAGGTCTGTGAGGCCGTGTGCAAAAAATCAATTGAGCGCCCAAACACTTTGAGGTCCGTCACTGAGACAATATAGTCCATAACATGATCCTCAAGGTCCTCCAATCGGTCAAACTTTGCAACGCTGAGAGAGACATTTATTGTCATGCCCGAAAGGGTAGTGAGCACCAAGCAGCAGTCCATAACCGGCTCCCTCTCAGGGGGGGTGCTGGCTCTGGATGATTCGGCGGACTCCATGGATGGTGATTTGCCTACAGTTGCTGTTTGAGCCAATAGCTTCCGACTGCGTTCGTTATACTCTAGCGTTTTGCCTGATCGTTGGGTTACTCAACTCTCAGAGGGGTGTCCCCCTCAGCTCAGATTGACCTCTCAGGCATATGTCCTGGTACCCTAATCTGGACAGGCGGGCCGACGGCGGGTGTGCTTCTGTTTCCCTTGCTTACGCCTTACTCTGCCTGTGAAAGGGGTCTGCCTACCCAGGACAGGTGCTAAGGCACCCACCATGGTCCCTTAACGCACTGTCTCGGGGTTAGGGAAATTCTGTATGAATCTCCTCATCAAAGGCATCCGAATCTGGTCCTTCAGTGGGAAGCAGCTCCACCCACGGTGGTTGTTCGAAATTGTCGCACATCAGGAATGCGTTATGTTCGGCCTGTACCAGCTGGTCAATCTCTCCCCAGTCAAGGGGCGTGAAGCATCTTAACTGCTCACACCCACAAAAGGCCCGAATGCCTATATCATGGAGCTCGGTCGGAATGACCACTTCTTGGAGCGCAATGCAGTTAAGGAACACCTCTTTGCCAATTTGCGTTAGTCGTGGCGGCAGCCAAATGTGCGTCATAGCCACACAGTGAGCGAAGGTGGCGTGGAGTTGACCTCCACAAGTCGCTTGCAGTTTTCAGAGGCCCGCGGCCCTATTTTGTGAAAGTCGATTGGGAGACAGAGTTTTTCAATACATGCCCCTCAAAATGCACCTTCTGGCAGCGCTCGAGATCTGTTGGTTTGGTCCATAGCAAAAGTGATGGACGTAAGTGTGAGACAGCTCTCAAAAGCATATCGGCCTAGCTGCGCCCCTGGCGCTAGGACATTGCTGTCATCTGCCTCTTGGCTGACACCGACTGGACTGAGGGAGCAACACTCCGCAAACACCCTTCGGCTGTACTGGACGCAGCCCAGGGCCACAACCTCCCGCAAGACATAGCAGCCTTGGAAGGCTCCATCTTCGAGGCTTAGGACTGAAGGGGGGAGCTTGACAATCTGCAGCTGCTGACAACCCTGCCAGGCCGCAAAGCCTACGTGTTGTATGCCTGCGGCAACTTCGACATGTCGGAGCATCGGTGCTGCATAAAAGGCTCTGTCAGCAATTTCTCTGCGTGGGTTGGCAGGGACTCGTATGGCTTTGGGGTAGCTCTCTCTACCGTCTGCTTGGAATTGCTAGATAGAGTGGCCTTCTACCATGCAGGGCCGCACTACGATTTGCAGTTTCCTCTGTTGCAGCAGTGCCGTATGGAAGGCCTCTGGTAAGGGTAGTTGCGTTTCAAGCTCGAGGAGGTCAAGTTCGCAGCCAAAGACATCCATGTCGGACACCGTTGGCAGAAAGCAGAGAATGTCATCTTCCAACTGAGTGATGTCCTCATAATGAGTTACATTGGTTTGCATAGTATACTCAGCGCCTGCCATCGTCACCAGATCGATGCTGACATCATATTGGTCTTGGTCAAGCGGCATCTTCGCTGTGGGCGGCAGTCCGAGCATGCCTACTCAACTTCTTTGAGCCAGAAAGTTGTGGTAACGACTGTATAGCGGTTGCGAGCAGGACTAGAATAATACAAAAAGGATGACTAAGGCCACCCCGTTTAGGAAGGAAATCAGGCCAATAGGAGATTGTACCCGTATGTGTAGACTGTTACGGAGGGTCGCCTTATTGCCACCACCCGTGCGGAGGAGGCGGTGGGGGAGGCTTACTGTGGTTGGAGGAACGGGCTGCCGATGAGGAGCTACCCTCACCTTGGGGAGGGGCCGTGCGCCGGGCTTTATTGCGATTGTCGGAGTCGTCTCGGCTGTTCCCCATTTGGTCCTTGAGCGCTTGCTTGCGGCGTTCAAGTTTCCTCCGAAACATGGGGTCTCCAGTCAGCCATGCGCAGAGCCGATCCCACTGGTTCTCCGTAAATGCAACGCGTCCATATTGATGATACGGGCGATCTTCTTCTCGACCAAGAGGATAGCCATTGTAGTAATAATTGCTGAGTATGTCGCCAGGAAGCCGTGTCAGTGCATGTCGGGGAGAGAGCAGATTCCACCCGATACGGGACATGGCAACCCTTAGTCCAGAAGTCAGCCAGTGCGCCACAACCGCGCTTTCTGTTTGGACATTGCCTTGCTCAAAGTTTCCTAGCGCCGTTGCTAGCCTTGTATATCCTATGACAAACCGCCCATACCCTTGCGCGAAGGTGTAGGTGGGCTCTGCTACAAGGTCCTCTTCCTCAGTTGTTTCCCCTGCTTCTGCTTCCGGCGGTTCGGCTGCTCCTACTGGCACCGGCTGCGCATATCTGGGCGACCGCTCTTTTGATCCTGTAGCATCAGAGTCTGTGTCCGACTCTGCCGACAGGGGGTTTGCTGGGGAACGCTTGGCATCCGCAAGGTCTCTCCACAACGGGACTTCTATACGCAGCCTCAGCTGCAGCAGGGATGGAAACGACATAGATTGCCCCAGAGACGGGTCAAGGGCGCCACATGCTCTTTCTGCCGCCCTCCTCCAGAGGAATGTACGGACAAGGCGGTTGACTTGCTTGTTGGAGATACCCAGTCTCGCCATTGGCCATTCCCTGGGCAGGTCACTATATAGCTGTAGTGAAGGTAGTGTCACTCCTTGCCCGGCAGTGTCGGCAGCTGCGTGAGCAGCACATTGATAATCGTGTAGTGCCTGCGTGGCTCTTTGCTCAGATTCTAGTTGTAGATCAGTGGCGGCGGTGGCTCCTCGCTCCGCATTCCCTTGGTCACTGCCCAGGTCAATTTCTGTCATGGTATGCGGGCGCTCCTGCGTAGTCTCTGGGTGGTCAGATGGTGTGGCTGGGTCTCTGCGAACTGGGGACGCTTGCATCTGGGCAGTCATGTTGGCAAGGTCCTCTAGCGTGACCGGCTGTTGCCCATGCTCTGGAATGCTGCCAAGTGGCTGCTTGGATGCCTGACCTACTGATTGCCAGGAGCTTTTTGGACTGAGCCCTCCCGGCACCTGCCTTTGTCACTGGTCTTCGTTTGATTGGGGACTCTGAGGAATGCGACAGGGAGCTTTCCTCTTGGGGATCAACTCCCTGTGGTGGCAGGGCACTGCTTTCCTCTCCATCTTCTTCCAACATTTCTGCGTTGGCTGGCCGTGTGTTAGAGGAGGCTGGATGATTGCTAAGGCAGTCACCCTCTTCTTCTGACGAGGCGGCATCACCTTCTTTGTCTTCCATTGGGGAGTCTGTCTCTTCCTGAAGCTCCGCGCTCGGCAGAGTGGATGGCTCCGAAGGGGAGCTGTGGACAGAGACCGTTTCACTCGCTTCCTCATCGGCCATTATGGCGTCAGTTGTCTCAGGAGAGGGCGGAGGCTGGCCTGCTTGATCACCTTCCTCTGTGGCAACATCAGAGACGGAGAGAACATCGTCAGCTGCACTCGGTTGAGGCCAATAGCAGCCATGAGCCAAGAGGCCCGGCTGTGGCGGTAAGACTAGTTCCGACCCTGGGGCGTTGAGGACTGGCTGTGCCCTCCATGCATCATAGAAGTGAACACGGTGCAAGGCTTCAAAGGTGTAATCCTGCCTTACGCTGCTCAGCAGTTTTTGGTGTCGGTTGGTAACGCTGGGAGCTTCCTACGCTGCACTGGCCAGGGCCGAAGCTATTGTGGAGAAGCCGCCAGCGTCCTGGCCGCTGTCCATCTGTTATGACCAGCCACTCCGGCGTGGGCGAAGCATCGACCGCATGACCATAGACTGGCTCATGCATGGTCGTGCCGCCGGGGAGGTGTGGTCCATCCCGCAGGCTGGATATTTCTGCCTTTGTCAAATGCGTCAGTGCGGCTAAGACGAGACGCAAGCGCCTCGCCTTGCCTTGATGATGCTCTGCTTGGCAGACAGGCAGGGGGCCAGACCATAGTTGATGGGGCAGAAGTGCCTGTTGGAAGACAACAGTGGCCTGCTCAACTTGTGTTGCCGTGAGATCCAGTGAGCCTCGGATCGTTGGCTCCCTGTCGTCGTGGGTGTAGATAGTTTGGACACCATGCAAAAGGGCAGCAAGTACTTGCAGGGCCCCCGACATTCCCTGCATGTTCAAAGGACAGGCAAGGATGGTGAGGTCGTGGCTCGGCTGTATGCCACGTTCGCTTTTGTGAAGCATTCCTGGTCATAATCAAGGTTGCGCCCTGCTCCACTGAGGAAGGTAGACTCCCCATAGATAACAATGCAGTGCTTGGCTGTGGCACCTGCTAACTTGACTGCCGTTTCTGCATTCGCCTTTGCCCCAACAACGGTGAAGTAATTTTGAGCTCCTTCACGGGTGGTTGTGAGGGCTAAAATGCCATCGGTGCCAGCATCTGCTTTGGTCAGTGATGCGTTAGGAAGAACAAGCGCAGCCCCTCTACTAGCAGCCTATCAGCAAGCTCTCTTCTTACAGAAAGTCATGGCTCGAGTCCTTCTCTTCCTACGTAGTGTCATAGGAAGCTGCTCTGAGGGGAAATCAGGCTTCCTAGTTGTTGACTACAAGTCCAAACCGCTTCATGTACAATATCTTGGCCCTCCGGAAGCAATCAATGTTTATTTTGTCAGGCTCGATGAAACACTTGACATCATGATTTTTAAGTATGGGGGGCAACCGCTCCCATTACGAGCTAGTGCTGTCTCCTGTAAAGACTACACAATCTCGTACAGTTATAGTACCACTCTATTTACGAATGTTGTTGGAAGTGTAGTTGGTATTGCCATTCAAAAAGGGCCCTGCGCATGGTTTGCAGAAGCACCTTTCCTATATGCTTTCCAAGAACGTGGTTGCGCGCTGTGGAGGCTTGCGCAAGGTGCTTTGGCCCGGGCAAACATTTTTGCTAGCCACCCCTTTGTTAATCATTGTCACAAAGTCCTTGAATTACTGCCCTTAATTCTCATTGAAGGCCAGATTGAAAACCATCAGTTGAAGGTCCTTGCGTCCACTGCACAAGCATTATGCTCCAGTGAGCAATCTTCCATTTGGGCTGCTGAGGTGCCATATGCTTATTGTATCCTTTTTCTTTGTCAAACCACGCTTGCCCGTGCAAGCAGTGAGTTTGACTACTTAGCCACTTTCTGTGTTACAAGTCAGCAACCAGTCGTAAACCTGCCAGTAGAACATGCAGTTCGTGCATTTGGGATGCAACTTTTCCAAGATACGGCTGTTGATGAATGCCCCAGCCTTACGGTCGAGAACGGTACTTATGTCTGTATTTACGGAGAACCAGCAAGCATTGTCTTCCAAAGGGCGCAAGCCCATCTATCTGAGTTATGACGACTCTTGCTCGTACGCCTTTAGGCACCCTCCGTCTTATACAGCGTACCATCTCGACTGGGCTCAGGGCTTTCTACTGGCTATCTTATCGTGAACATTGTGGAAGATCCATCACGCAGGTCTCCTCACTGCATTTTTTAATACATTTTCTCTCCCCGAAAGTTGCATATAGGCGCATAAAGGCAAGTGACCTAACTATTGCCTGTGGTTTCCATCCGCATATCGAACTGGAAGATGCGATGCGGACATTGACACGGCTCCTTCGTGGCCATCGGACATGGAACGCAGATGAATATATTAGCTCTTCCTTGTCCCCTCCAGTCATGCCGAACGATCTTGCTACGGTGCAACTCATCCCATGGAAGTTCTGGAACCTATGTAAACAAATTCTGGAATTCAGGCTTCAACGCCCTACCAACCTTCCAGTTTCCATTCGTTGCCTCTATTGCTGGAACCTGAATAGCTGGTATCCAGACAGTGTTAGCAATGCTCACAAAACATGGGTCATTCGTTCGCTCTTAAAAACAGCACCAGTCCTCTTGCAAGAGACTAAGTGGACGCAAGTACAGCTGCAGCACCTCGCACATGCGTGGCCGGATATCCGCATTGCTGCTGCTCTAGCAAAACAGGACCCTAACCCACAGGCAGGAGTTGCCATACTTGTCCCTCCTGGTTGGAACATCAGTCACCAAAAAATTCTTGTTGATCACTACGCCGTGGCTGCCTGTGTTTCCTTCCAAGCCTGTCAAGTCTGGATTGTCTCAGTCTATTTACCACCTCACAGCCAACAAACTCTGGTGAGCCGGATTTTGCAGGCCATCCTGGCACTTGATGAACATCCTGTTTTCATTGGTGGGGACTTTAATCGCGGTGATCAGCACCGCCCACAAATTTGGGATGATTTTCTCAGCAAAGGTGGATTTATAGACATTGACTCGACCTTTCCGACCTACAGATACACTAATCAGCAAGGTCATACGATAGAATCACCTCTGGATCGAGTTTTAGTGCCTAGTATCTTCTTAGATACGGCACAACTACATGTCCAGATTACAGGTAGATATCGGATTCAGACGTGCCATCACAAACTCATCAGGGTGCCTCTGAAAATGAAACCAAGACTGACACCCCACCCGCACTCTGAGAATCACCATACGATACCTACCAAAGTATTTCTCGACCCTACTGTACTTGCCAATGTGTCAACCGAAGAAACCCGGCAGCGGGCACTACACCACTTACGTCGAAGAATAATACTTGCACCAGAAACTTGCCCTAGCAATACGCCCATTTCGGTACATACTAGAGCACTTGTCTGGAGCTGGTGGAGAACTTCCTCGAACTTATTCAAACAACTAACACCGCTCAAGAAGTTATAAGCTCCTTGGCAAAAGTCAAGCAACTCTTCATGTAGGACGCGAAGATCTCCAACATCTATATGAGCAAAGTGGACTAGCAGAGCTGTCACAAACTTGGCCACAACAACATGGAAAATCTCTAGTGCCAACTACGCTCATTGCATCTGCATTACAAGCCGCTGAAATTGCTACTGCCACATTACCCAGTCTCCCCTTTGGACAAGAAAGCACTGACCCTGCAAGAAGGGCTAGGCGACAGCGCCTCTTCTGGGATCGCCTTAAAACTGTCTGTCCAAGAGGTACGTTCTACCACGGTCCACTCTTACAAAGTAACGGGAAGGAATGCAAAACTGCACAAGAATATGATGATGCCATGCTTGCGACCCGATCATTTTGGTTTCGACCGCCCGTGCGGTACGATCCATCATGGTCCCGTACGCTTGATATATACAGGCAGCAAGCACAACCATGGCCCCTTGTACCTGAGCCATCAGCTGATGATTACATTGCGCATCTTCTACTTACCAAGGATTCTGCCCCTGGCCCTGATGGACTCCCATACACCCTGTGGCGTATGCTCCCTTACCACACTGCTGCCATATTGCAAGATGACTTTGACCGCATGATGTCCTGTACTCTGCCTGCCCCAACCCAAGTTGGTGTGTGGATCCCAAAGGCAAAACAAGGTCCCACTGCTGACTTCTTCCGACCATTGGGCATGCCAGACACCTTGGACCGTCTCCAAGATGGCACGGCTGCTGCTATTCTTTTTCGCGTGACTCGTCACTGCTTCCATCCAGCGCAAACTATGCTCAATGCTTTTCGAGAGCCTCAAAAGGCTGTGCTCGAAGTTCAACAAATGCTCGAGGGAGCAATTCCTGCCTCTGCGCTTTTTGCAGACCTATCTAAAGCTTTTGAGCGAGTGAACGCCTATTGGATTCTTCATATCCTTCACATAAGGCAGTGTGCTCCTTGGGTAATTCAGCTTGCCAAATACCTCCTTTTTGGAAGACGAATAAGACATAAGGTCCAAGGGCGACTTCTCCCATCACGGGCAGTGCACTCAGGTGTTGACATGGGCAGGTCAACATCGGTATATTTCTTTTGCTTGGCAATGGATCCCATTTTCGTCGCGTTGCATCAGATACCGCGGGTCCTTCTAGTGGCAGGTTATGTTGACGACACCACCATTGTTGGGCAGCAGAATGACCCGCAGTGGATCAAAGAAGTCTTTTCCTATATTGAATCATGGGCTACTGCTGGGGTCATCATGGATGCACATGAGTGTTGGTATGTTGGGCTCTCCACAAAGCCCCTTCCGGAGCAGGAATTACTACGTTTTGAAGAGGTTGCTGATGCTTTTCTTCCCTGGCATGAACAGGGAGAACCTACAGTCTCATGTGCTATCCGACATATTCCTTCATATGCACACTATTTTGTCCTTCGCCATGGAGACCACTGTGCCCTCTTTCGCACCAGTCAAATCCATGATTGGGTACAACGTGGCCACTCCCTCTTGCTGCGCCTTGCTGCCAGTCCATGCTCGTGTCGATCTAAAACTCAGCTACTTACAAGTGATGCTTTCTCCCTTGCTCAATTATATCGTGTCGACCAAGCAGGGCTAGGTTGCCAGTGTATTGCGTCGACGACGGTTAACCTGGGTCTGACAATACACACCGGATGGACCTGTAGCATTAATGCAGACCAAATGGAATACTGCCCACTAGTGCGTACTATGCCTTCTCTCCTCTCCAAACAACTACTCAAGTTTCGTGCGAGAATCGCTGCTGGCAACAAAGGCAACTTGAGCATCCATGCCAAGATCATATACTTCAATGCCTTCTCACTCAGTCTTTTCTACTATGCGCAAACGCATCGTTATTTCCCCAAACATGTGCTAGCACCATTATACCGGGCGCTGGCTGACTTTCTGCTCAAAAGACACTGGTTTCCACAACACAAATTAGTCGGTGTTTGCCGGTGGTTACGGCTAGGCCCACTCCTGGACCCCTGTATCATGCATGCAGCGTCGCTCTTTGGTTGTTACCTTCGGCAGGGGCATGGTGCTCTTCCGTCCTTTGTTAGAGACTCTGACGAGTCCTACCGATGACAAGTATATGCCTGTTGGAAGTATTGGCAACACCAGCTCTCCCCGGATGAAGTTAGACAATTGCTCACCCTTCTTGACCAGCCTCAAGACGCTTCGCGTAGCATACGGCGCTTTCTGGATAGATTCAAACAATATGCAATTGCACGTCAAATAGAAGAATCAGTGGTCCACCTCTCTTCTCGAATATCTCGTAATGGGTGGACGTACGGGCCGTCCTTTACCTTTTTGGAGTGGTTGGCGCAAACACCAGTGTCGCAGGTAGGGGCCGTCCCCCGCTTTGCAGTCATGAGGTGGGCACTAGGAGAAGATGCTGACCTCTGGCTTCCCCTCAGGGGACGAGTCAGCCGCACTTCCCCTTGTGTATGGTGCGGCCGGGATGCCAGGAACTACCCTGCAGGGCCTGCTCATGGAGCACTGTGCTACACCTGCACTGGGGCCTCCCTAAGCCCCTGTCTGATGATCTGCTAAAATCGCTGTCCTTGCACAGTCACACCGAAGGCAAGGGCTTGGTTGGCCCTAGCCGTATCTTTCCACCGATTCCATTCAAGCTCATTTCCTCTACGGGCCCGGCAGCTCAAGTTGCTCCTATTCCCTGTGTCCTCTGCCAAGGGGGTGCCAACGCTATTGATCACTGGCTCTCCTACTGTCCGGTAATCCATGGTGCATGGCTACTTCTTTGGAAAGGGGCTTCCCCGTCCATTGATTGGCGGAGTACTCCTAACCGGCACACGGGTGTTGCGCTATGTTACTTACTATTCCATGCTCGACGACTTGTTACAGAATATGGGGGATTGCGACCCTCCATTGAATGTCTCAAACTTCGACCTCCTCAACGACATGTCCTTGACCTGTGGCAGCGTATTTACCAATCTTTGCCTGCCACCTTGCTTCAATGGTTTCGAGCCCCACCGCTTCACCACGACCTGCCGTGTACCAATACTACGCACATCAGGGTCCAAAGATTTCCGCAAACGCAGATTGACTCAGCACTCCTCCCTGATAGAGGTCTCTGTACCAGTCGTGCCTTTTGCAAAGACGAGGTAATCGCCACTTTCGGAGCATCAGATGTGCGCCTGCGATTCCTTCTGACGCAATACAGGCGACTACCCTTTCCTGCCGCAACGGCAACTCTACTTCCGTACACCTGCTCTTGTGGGATGGTACACTTTAGGTTGCAAGCCACGGATGACGTACCTAACAATGCTATTCTCCTTATAGGGGAGGCGTCCAACTGGCAAGGCTGTCTAGTTCAATTTGATGGCTCAGCTCACAAGCGCTCCCGGACAGGAGGAGCTGGGGTTAGTCTTTTACATGTTACTCAGGAAATCACAACCCTGGTACGATGGAAGTCCATCCCGCTGGTCCCATGTGCAGATAATGTCGTAGCTGAGGCCAATGCTTGTTTAGCTGCTGTCCGACTTGCCATTGAATATCATAGTCAGTGTTTAGCTCGTGGCATTCCTCAGAAGGGCATCGTTATTCAAGGTGACATACTCCCACTGCTTAATTATCTCCAAGGAAAAGGGCGAGTAAAGCGACCGGAAGTCGTTAGTCTGTTAGAAGACTGCCAGAATCTCCTTGCACGTGCCCCCTTTATATTTAGATTGGTGTATCTGCCACGAGAATGTAACAAGCTTGCTGACTACTTTGCAGGGCAAGCGAGTGCAACGGCCAGAGCGCATCTTGCTCAACCACTTGCAGGTGCCGCTCACCGAGCTGTGCCACCGTATCATTTGGCACAGAAGCTTGGCTTTGTCATTGAGAGTGGTCCCCTGCAGCCAACACCTGCCTTTGTCCTCACTGAATGCCCTGCAGCGACCAATGAGGGCCTCGACAGCCTTCTCTTGCAACTGAAATCCCACGCAGATGCAGTTAATGATTATCTTGCGGTAGCAAGAAGCTGCAATGGCAAGCTCACCGTAGGATACAAACCTTCCTCGAGTGATGGGCGTGGGCGATTTTACACTGTCGGATCAGCTGCTCAACAACTACCACGCCAATTTCGTCTCCTTCTGTTTGGCCATAGCCATTGTGAGATTGACATCAGCGGTGCGCATTATGAGCTCACCAGACGATGCTGTGCCCAAGCTGGAGTTCATGGCTCTCTGCCCCCGATTCGGAGATCAGAGAGTGGCTCAAGGCTGTCCTAACGCCGCCAGAACAGCCGGCTTCCCCTGGTGACTTAGATGGACTAATTAAGAAGTGGCCACTAGTTGTTATCAACAGTGACTCCCCACGGGAGGCACTTGCGTATCTCTCTCGTCAGCTTCCTTATCTCGCCCACCCCCCACCTGCTGAGCTCACACGATTTGCCCATGAACTACATGCAGCTAGTCGATTTATTATGCATAATCCACCAACATGGTGCCTCGCCCGTGAGCGTGATAGAAGTAGAGCTGCCCCTTTTAGGTTCTTTGAGACCTTGGAGCAACAACTTACCTGGGCTGCCTACAGTTACTTGCAACCTTTAGTTGGCTTCCAATCGACTATCTGGCTGCATGATGGCTTCTGGGCAGCTCCGTGTCCCACTGAGGAGCAATTTACAGCGATGCATCGCTACCTAGTAAATCGATATCAATTCTCCCCACACGACCCCCCGTTATTTCGCTGCGAACTGCTTCGGCGAAAGCATGAAGAGTTGCGGTGCGAGCTCTCTGCTCTGCCTGCTCCTTCACCTAAACGTCGCAAGTGTCAGGGCAACCCTCTCGCCAAACACACACTGCCACTCCAAACGTGGGAGCAGAAACTCCAGCCACACTGGGAACCTTACCCAGCAACGGCCGTAGCGTGGCCAGACGAATGGGCATCGAGTGACCCCCAGGTCGAAGAACAGGAACAGCTCCTATGGGCACTGTCTGACCGGGCAGTACCCAGATACCGCAAACCACCGCCCGTACAGCCTGAACAACCTGCTCCGGCCAAAGTACGGGCAGAAAGAGAGGTAAGGTTTACACTGCCCCCTGAGGAGTGCAACAACCCCCATAGCTCAACGGCAAAGGCCAAGACTGTGGCAACCCTGCCACGGAAGGAAACAATGGACGACACGGAGGGGGGATCATGGGAAGGACCTTCTGACGAGCACCAGCCTCCGCCAAGGCCGGGGGCTCACCCGAAAAAATGTCCAGCGCAAAAAGGCCTGACACAGCCGCCTACACTGGTGATTGCTTATCAGAGGCTCAAGGCGCCACCTCCTCTTTCATGTTGTTGGTAGCAAGACTAGGCTCCCCCAGACGGCAATGCCTGTCAGGTGCCTCCCAAGGTTCTTATACGAAACCCACACAAAACTTATACATAACAAGTGAGGAAACCTGCACAAACACTCCCGCTTGCAACCTCTTCCACTCCACTGTCACTATGAAACTGCATCAGCTGAGTTTTGCAGGTCTGTGCTTAGCGCTGCTGTAAGAGGCTCAGATACACCTCGTAGAATAGTTTTGTTGCCCTTTACAGCACGCTATCATGATGCCTCCTGTGCCGCCGTGGGCAGTAGGAAACACACCAGAGCCGGTATCCCTTGATATCGACGGATTCGTTGACGTGTCTGCCTACGTACGACTGGAGGATAGATGTCCGGATATTCATTATGGGGTCCTTGACATTCAAGTAAACTTTCACCACGAGGGCAACCTCATGAATGTGTACATGCTGCACTTCTTTGCACTTGCAGAGAATTATCCAAGATGTGCGGCAGTCGTCCAGGGCTGGAAGGATGGCTTCACTTTTCCTTCTGCACTTACTAAGATGCGGGTCTTGTATTGTGACAGGTGGATCAATGTTTGCACGCAGCAGTGTTTGGCTATCAACGACAGGGGCGTAAGTGTCTATGGTTCCAATAAAGGGTACCGGTGGCGCATGGTCCATCATATCCTGTACCATGAAGAGCCCCTACTGGCACTCATGAACAGCAATGTTGCTCCCCTCCCGCGGTCGCCGACTGGTTGGCCGCCTGTCGCTTGGCCGTGGATGCGGCCACCAGGAGTAGCTCCTCGACAGATGGCTCGTAGGCGGGCGGAACCGGCTCTACATGAAAACGCGGAAGGAGCTGGACAGCGTTTCACTGCCAGAGAGCATCACCGAGTAGACACTGCCCTCTACAATCGAGTACAGGCCATGCTGGTCTCGCTTCAGGATGTTGAGCGCCTCTTACCGATGATGCCCGTACCTGTCCAGCAGCGCATGCACCTACCGTTAACAATGGTTCATGCAGATCTCAATGGCCTCCTATTTGCCGCATACCTGCTAGCAAGCGTACACCCCAATTCTGATGATTTTGACATATGATAAGTGCGGTTTTCCGGATGGTCACTTGGCAAGCTGGTAGGCAAGCAGATAAGTATCAGGACCGCTCAAGACTCATTTGTGCACAATCTCGTACTGCTGGGCGGCCTGTAGTTTGGGTGCGTGTCTACCGCGGATAGGATGACTTGCTGGGCACTCTCACCGTTTCTTCCACACCTGTTTCGTTTCTCTCTTTGTTTCTCTACTAATGATGTTTTGGTGACATGGCTAGGTAGGCTGATGGGATATAGTCCTCACTAGCTTGTTTGCAAGTTAAATCAGGGGGGCTACTGTTTTCAGAAGTGTGCTGTGACTTAGCACTGGACACACACCATGCTTCCTTTCCAAGATCAGCAAGCAATGAATGCCTGATGCATAACTGCAGCCACGTTGGCTCCCAGCAGCCGCAGTCACTTCTCCAGGAGCCTCAGCACGTCAGTGCAGTCCACCCGTGTGGAAGGCACCTTGAGTTGTGATAACCGCAACGTTGAGCCTTAGGCATCACCCGGCGGTAATATTATCCTGCCTGCATCACCTTGGCAGCCAACCCGTGTTGGAGGCCACCCCCATCAGTCCGTGAGCGCGTCCATTTACTGACAACATGGCATATACTGATGATCCATGGGCAGTAAGTGACAATGAAGAGGACGTTGCCATGGTAGGGGGAACCCTGGACATCATGGATGAGTCGGAGGATGAACATGTCCGTACTGCTCCCCCCCTACACTCCAATCCAGGGTGGATCACCCAACAAAAGAGACAGGCCTTTTTGCATGGTTGTCCCTATACTGACCATCAAGCCAAAGCGCAGGCGTACCAGGCACTGCGCATACCATCCGCTGTGCAGTCGTACCTAGGCCTTGATATAAACATTGGTATGTGTCGAATCTCCGATGTCAGGTTACAGCCTGTAGATAGAGATCCAGGCTACCCAGCAACACAGCGACAAGGACACGGCCCTGATACTGCTGCCATTGTAGCGTGTTTACTAATGCATAAGGAGCTCATAGAGGCGTGTGGCATGATTTACCTGATTGTTGACAATCGTGCTGGCCTGCTTTTGCACAGTGGTGGGCAGCCAGAAGAGCCCTGGTCGGACCTCAGCAAGAACGCACTGATGTTCTGTGGGTGCAGGCAACTCACGCCAACGGACTGCGAGCAATCCCCTACTACTGGGCCGGAGTTTTTGTGTTGGAAGCAGCTCGATTTCTCTTTCCCAAAGTGCATTTTGGGCTAGTTGACAATGACTGCGTCCCAGTCACACTGTTTGAAGTGCAAGACCTCATCGCCCTTGCAGAAAGTCAGTTTCGATGGCCTGACCTGACAGGGTATCGTGCTGATCCTGACCTCGCCAACAGCAAGCCCGGGATGCTGCTTTTTACAGAGGCGCATCTTGAATATAATGCTGGCCTGGTCATATCCATTGGCAGTCCAAACCGCCCTAGTCCGATTG
This sequence comes from Durusdinium trenchii, assembly GCA_963970005.1. Classification (NCBI taxonomy): domain Eukaryota; class Dinophyceae; order Suessiales; family Symbiodiniaceae; genus Durusdinium; species Durusdinium trenchii. Next base: position 18,114 of record CAXAMN010007792.1, on the reverse strand, counting down.
AAGCAACATCAACTGCGGAGAACTTAGCAGAAGAGCTAGAAGGCTATCGCCAACAACTATTAGCCATGGCTGTCCCGCCGGAGTGCCCCACGGAAGCCTCACAAGGGGGGTCCCTTTTCACCCCGCTCATTGGAGTCCCTATGGAGCATTCGCTTGACTTGGCAGTTGTGTGGGCACTTTATGGTACTTACATGTGTTACCAATTCTGGCCGATGCCAAGCGGCGCCTGTAGTGACCAACAGCACCTCACTCCAATCAAGTGGCCAAAACGAGCTCACCCAGGAGCCCTCACCGAAGCAGGACAAGAACGCACGCCCTGGCTCACTAGTTGGGCCCGAGCCACCTTTGAGCAAGGGTGTCTGTCTGTGCTCCCACACTTAGAAGGACCCTGCAAAGCTATCTCTTTGCCTGGGGAGCACCTCTTTCAGGCTAGTAGCATTGCGTCAGACCGCATGAGACCTGTGATCTTTCATGCCTTCGGTAAAGCAAAGCTGGACGCACATGACCAGCTGGCTCGTTTGGCGCGACTTGGGTGGGAGACTCTCCCCATTGCACTCTTAGGCATGCCGCACTACCCAGCGGCGTGGTCACAGGAGACATGGAAGCCAATTGGTGGGTGTTGTTTTACAGGGGGGCCGAGTGCACTAACTGGTAACAGTGCTTTCCGTTTCTGCCTGCTACTGCGATGGCATGCTATTTCGGTTCCATCCACAGCCCTCTTCCCTGCTGCCAGGCAAGAGGAAGTCTCGGATGTTGAATCAATCCGCACGGTCTCTGAGACGAATCAGACCTTTCTGGAACGTTCGCTCCTAGCTGCAGTAGCAGACCAGAACTCCCGTGAGTCCGGGTCTAGTCCGTCAGAGTCACAGCAAAATGCAGAACAGTCGAGTCGGAGCGTTAGCTGCCGTCCCACTAACCCGCAGCTGGCCACGCCGGCCCTTTTTGTGCCATGGCAAGACATAGCGACACAGTTAGGCATCCCCGTGGAACATGAAGCCTCTACAGATGACCTTCGAGCCAATTTCAATTTAGCCATAGGAGTCCTTACAGTTGACGAACAAAGAGACTTCCACCAATTGCAAGGAGCTACGTTCTGTCAAATCCCTCATCACAAAGCGCCTGTTGAAACGACCGCTTCTTTGGTTCTAGGCTCCATTTACGAGGTATACCCCTGGGTCCCTCACTGGGAAAAGTTGCTCTGGCACATGGCGCAATCACACGGGTTTTGGCTCACTGCCCCAAAGGAGCCCCCGCCGGATACCATCCAGATTAACTGCGGTGGCCTCGGTGGTGGCACCCTGAGTATCCCAACCACTCCGACCGTCAATTGTACTCACCCTCGCGTCAATGGTACGTGTGTGTATGGTCCCTCCCTAACACCTGCAGACCGATATTGTGGGCAGATCACTGAGGTAGCTGCTGGTCACACGTCCAGTCTACATGAGCTTGCAACCCTAATGTCGTATACCACTGACCCCTGCGAGACAGGTAGTCTTAGAAGCCTCCAGGCAGGTGCCTGCCCATCGTCGTGTTCCCCATGCTGCGTTTCTGAGTGGATTGTGGTGGAAACTTTTGTCCTTTCAGCCGGAGCGCATCCTCAAGCGCCTGCCGTACTTGGCGTGTATTGGGAATAGCACCAAAGCCGCTAGACTCTATACTCCTACCAAGTTTCATGTCGAAGGATTCAGTGCGGGCAGTTACACGGGCGCAACCTTTGTCATAGCCCTGTGTACCCTGTTTCCTGAATGCCCCGTTTCGGCAACACTGGGTGCTATAGCAATGCCTAAAGGAGTAATGGGAGCTCTGATGGAACTAGTATCCCCTGGCCATTGCGACATTCACCTAGTTCATGCTGAAGAGGATCTGCTGTGCGATTGGCATCCCAGTCCTACTGACGGAAAGGTCCTTGAGTACCGCCTTCGATGCACTATTGTTGCGGAGGCTGATAAATGGATGGGCACTGACAAACATCGATATTAGCACTGGTTGCACTGTAGCCTCCCTGAAGGTCGGTGGCTCCTCTCCGAACTCAAGCTAAGCCACCCGGATGTCATTCCCATCCGGGATAGAATGGCAGCGCCACTTCGACTGGCGTCCTGGATCCGCTTTGAAACAGTCATGAATCAACAAGATTGGCGCACTGCTATTGAGCAGCTAGTACCTCACATCCACCTGCCGGATCCTGAGCTCCTTGACCTATTGCGTAGTTGTGTGCCAGAGCAGGGGATCTCGTCAATGGCACAAGCTCAAGCCCTGCTCTTGTGCAACTTTAGAGTAGGTAGTAGTAAACCGAATGCATGTGAGCAATGGCTCACGGAAGTAACACGTGATCTGTTCAAGCCGATCCCCTTCAGGGAAGTTTTTGTCATTCTTGCTCTTTTCTTGCCCCAGCTGACCTTTGCAGAAGGAGCCAAACTAGATTTCAAGCTGTGGTACAGTCTAACCATCAGTAATGAATTGTCAACAATCCATGTCACGCCCATCGCCCAAGGACTCCAGGGTATGCATGAATACAAGATAGCTTTCACTCCCAACTCGAGGGCTGCGGCCTTTGTCTCCCCAGAACAACCTGGAATCCCTGGCTACGCTGCCCTCCGAGCAAATCCACAAGGCAGTCAGGTCGGGAGAGGTATACCGACTGGTGCTTCGAGAAGGCAACCAAGTCTTTGCACTTTTGGTGGTGCTGCTCGAATATGTCACTCAACCCAAGAAGAAGTCTTTTTTTCCCACGAGTACGGACGCCGTGTGGGCATGGTGCCCAGGTCATCGTTGAAGGAAGGGAAGAACAGACAGATGGTGGAGAAAGGAACGAAGGCCCCAAAACCAACCCAAACCAAACACCCAAGCCCGCAGGCCGAAACTCCACCATCTTGTAGTCTTCCCTCTACACCAGGTGAAACGTGTGAAACTGAGACTAGTGGCAATTAATGGGCCTGAATTCGCAAAAGAAAAGGACTGCAGCGCAAGCTGTGTTCATGGAAAGCCGCCTAGGAGGCTTCAAACGGACTTTCCTTACCAAGTGTTGGTGACCAGCGGCCACACCACAGTGTGGCAAAACAAGGTCACTTTGCAGGTCAGGTGTCTCGCAATGCTCCAGCAGTGGTTGTAATCAGGCCAACCAAATGTGCGAAGATCTAATCAGCAATCCGTGGAAAAGACCAAACTTGCAGCACAACCCGTTCAACCGGTGGCGCATACAAGACCAGTCACATGCTGCCAGACAGAATTCAAACACGGCGGCAATTCCTAGCGAGAGAAGCCTGCAGCTAAGGGTGAACCGGGCACCACCTCCCCGTGGGGAGGCAGACCCAACACCCTTCGGCACACAACGGTGCCAAAAGGGGATGTCACTTGAGTCTGTGAGGCGCTGTGTAATGGCAAAAAGTGAGAGGTGCGTGCAAGGCCCGTGTGAAACGTGTGAAACAATGAGCTCTCCTAGCATGATATCTGTACCTCTTTGTACAAAATTGGAAATGTCGGACATCAACAGCGGGAACTAAGGTTCCCCCTGGGCATCCTTCATTGCCACTATCTACCACCCGCCGTATAGGAACGCAGAACTAAGGCTCTCGCTCCTATCGGCTCACTTCGCAGCGGATGGCGAGAAGAGGTCATGGTTCTACTTGGTGTCTGTGCATTTTGCTTGCCGTACATGCCTGAAAATCCTCCCTTTCTAACGCTCGAAAACTGGCACTTGGCTCAACTCACTGCTCGCGTCGCTCTTGCTTCTCTCCTGCCTCTGAAGCATAGCTTCGTTGAGGCTGGGTCTAGATAGTTTTCTCGCCAAAGGTCGTTTGCGTTTTTGGTCATCGAATGCTATGGTGCCGAAAAACTTGCATCTTGGGGCGATCACAACCCGTAGCACTTGACACCTACTCAACCCAAGAAGAAGTCTAGGCAGGGCTCCCTTGAATCAAAGGAAGAATTGGCAGTTCGGCAAAGTAGTCCCAAGTCATGGACTGTTGCCTACATCCCAACCCCAGAGGCTTTTGCCCCTTGCCGACCGCTGCAGAAGTCGTAGTAAACACGCAGATCCAATGGGGACTACCGCCTAGCTTACAACAGCTTGAGGTCCAAACCGTGGGGCTCCACATTCTCAGTCTGGCTGAGGTTGGCACCACAGTATTGGCTGACCACTTGCTACAAATGGCAACAATGCCCCTGGAGCACAAGCCCACTGCACTGGGCATCCTGTGTGCGCTTCCAGTCTCACACCAATTCGAAGGGGCTGAAGAGCTTCTGCACAGCCTACATGCACTTTTCGGTCCTGGCAACGGCCAATACCCCGCGGTATTGTCCCCAGGCCAGTGGTTTCGGCAAGCAACTTTGTGCCGCAGCTGGCACAGACAGTGCTCATATCCTGTCCATTGCCCTGTCCATGGTTTCAGCTCTGCAATCTGGCGGATCCACTTTGGCCAGAGCAGGGGTCTTTGGGGCTGACAAAACCAGATCACTTACTTTTCTACTCGCATGGTTCGCCATCACCACTAACCTGCGCTTCGGCGTCGCCCACAAAGAGAACCCAGCGGGATGAGCTATTACCAAGTTGCTGAGCTCCCTCGACCTCAATGAGGACCAGCAAGCCCTCTTCATCAGGGTAGGTGAAGAGGAAGCAACCGCCAACACTGCCAGCACGAAATATGACAAGGCTATGTTCCATAGTACCGGCCTCATACCAGGCGCCAGAGTTGTTGTCACGACAACTGGACTCATTTGGAAGCAGAAAGGACAAGCACATTCCCCTCAGAACTCACATGGAAAGTGTAAATGTCCTTGTCAGTGAGAAGGCCCAGCAAGACATGGACCTCAAATCTCCCTTTGTCCTGGCTGTCCCGCGCCAACCCTTTTTCCGTCCTGCTCCGAGACCCCCGCCAAAGTCCTGGAGGTGTAGCCGACAACCTGAGGGAGCACCGGACCCTTCTGCTCAAAGCCCCAATTGGCCTGCGAGCGAAGAAAAGATGGCTGATGCCACAAGAACTGCCGAAGGTTGCCTGCAGCCTGCTCAAAGAGAGCGGTGAAGCATCGCTACAAGAGCTCACGCAAGCAGCAGAAGAAGTCAGTGGCAAAGCGTTAGGGTCAGGAGGGTCCTCCCATCCTAGCACCATGCCTGCTGGACTCAACCTGCAATCCGTAGCCATTTGGCTCAAGCAGGTCGTAGTGTCCTGCATGCAAGAGTGAGGTCAGCCTTAGCTGACTTCATTCGTGTTGTCTTTTCGTGTGCTTTCGCCGCCAGGGCACCTGCCAACCTTAGTTGGCGGGGGTTATACCTGCATTGCCTAACAGAGAAACTCGAATGTCACATGACCCGTGGATGGAAGACAGCAATTCACTGGACCTCACGGATACCGCTGAGACTGGAGTCCGTGCTCCCTTTGTCTTCACACGTAACCATGCAGACTGGTTGACCACGGATGGCCAAGCCTGCTTTGCTAGGGGCACGGGGGATAGTGTGGAGCAGTCCCAGAATGATGCTTATGCAGCACTGACTATGAAAGACACTCTTAGTAGTCCTTTCGGTCTTGACTCTGCTCGGCCCACACTTGGCCTGACTGACGTTCGTGCGCAGCCATCCAAAAAAGGCGAGGGGTATGCTGCTCTCGAAGCAGAGGGAGAGCTGCCTGATACTCTGCCATTATTCAGACACTCATCTCACACCGAGACCTGATCATGAACAATCACATGATTTCCCAATTGTGGACAATCGGACACCTGCTGCTGTCCCTTACTGGCCGGCCTTTGCTGCCTGGTGGGCCTCACGCAGATGTCTGGTGGGTCCCCAAGACGAGAGGACTGACACACTGTGGATCTGTGCTGATGCTACTACTGGCCTTCATAAAGTTCCATACTATTGGGCAGGGGTCTTTGTCCTAGAGGCAGCGCGTTTCCTGTACCCTGCACAGCACTTTGCACTCATTGATAATGACTGTGTGCCAGTTACGTTATTCGAGGTCAAAGACCCACTGCAGCTGGCGCATCAGCAGCACCAGTGGGCTGATCTCATAGGGTACGCACGCTCCGAATCGAGCCCTAGTGCTGGGATAGGCATGCTGCTTTTTGCAGAAGCGCACTTAGAGTATAATGCAGGTTTGGTCATTTCAATCGGCAATCGCAACAAGCACAGTCCGCTGGAACATGACATGTCTGCCCAGACCCTGGCAAAGAGCCTTCAGGCGGGTCGACTTGCTCTCGTTTCAAGAGCCAGATCACCTGTCAATCCGAGTCATGAGTGGCACCTTGTTTACCCCCTTTGTTGGGATAGCGATGCAGTCCGCTCTTGACCTCTGCATGGTATGGTCTTTATACGGCCTTCACATGTGTGAGCACTTTTGGCCCATGCCTATCCCTAGCCCGGAGGAGTCTAGTCCAGGCAGTCCAATCAAGTGGCCACGGCAATCCCATCCTAGGGCGCTCACCCCAGAGGGAAGAGAGCGAACCCCCTGGGTTACCAGCTGGGCACGAGCTACTTTCGAACAGGGTGTGCTATCAGTGCTCCCGATGCTCACAGGGCCATGCACAGTTGCGTCGCTGCCAGGAGAACACCTCTTCCAGGCCAGTGCATTGCCGCGCAACCGAATGCGACCTGCCACATTTCATGCCTTTGGCAAGGCCAAAATTGGAGCACAGACAGCTCTACGTGAACTGGAGCAGCAGGGTTGGGAAACGCTGCCGATGGCTATACTCGGTATGCCCAACCTACCCCCTGCATGGACCGTTGAGACCTGGAAACCTGTCGGTGGTTGCAAGTTTACAGGCTACTCCTCAGGGGTAACTGGAAACAGTGCATCGCGCTTCTGCCTGGCGTGCAATTCGTAAACAAGCGACAGAGCTCTTTCCGGAACAAAGGCAGGTGGACAGCCTTAGCTGTCTTCCTGCAGAGGACGGAGATGCAGAGGTGGAGTCAGTCTCCACACCCTCGTCCGACAACTCTGCCAAAAGAGCAGACCGCCTCACTAAGGCAATTGAAGGTGACTCGAGGCAGGGCAGTCAGGCACTTGACTCAAGATCATGCACTCCCTGTCCGCAACAGCTATCTCCTTCCCTCTTTGTCCCTTGGAGTCAAGTCGCTAAGCTAAGAGGGGTAGTTGCAGTCCACACGGACATAGAAGCAAGCCCGTATGAGCAATTGCGTGCTGCGCTGGCACAGCCCAAGTGTCTTGTCCCTGGAGAAAAAAGAGCAATTTCTTCAAGCCAATCACGATTTGTTGTGTCACCTTCGAGGCTCATTCATGCCCTTGGAAGGTATCGCACCGCAAGTCTTCGAAGCCATCTCTCACCACCAGCAGGATGAATTCACCTGGGTCACAGTCCTATGGATGGTCGCCCAACTCAACGAATATTGGATTGGACGCAACCTCCTGCCACTGCCGTCAGTGTTCCAAATCAACTGCGGAGGGCTGGGAGGAGGTGCCCTTGAGGGTGAAGTCCCCCCACACTTCCACTGCATGTGTCCTCCCGTGGGTGAAAGTCAAGTCTATGGGCCGTCACTTTCCCCGGCAGATGTCCTCAACGATCAGGAGTGGGGGGTTGCCTATGGCTGGTCGACCGGAGTGCATGAAGTTGCCACCCTCTTTACGCTCATACAGAATCCGTGCCAGAAATGGGAAGACCTTGGGTATGGCAAGGCAGCTGTAATCTATCAACGCACGCAACTGGTGCTTAAAGCAGCGAGGCTTCTCCCTGCTCACCGGCGGTTGCCGCACCAAGCCTTCCTCAGTGGCCTGTGGTGGAAACTGCTCTCGCTGCAGCCACTACGACTCCTTGCCTACTTGCCAGGGCTGGGGTGTCTGCGACCGGATGTGCAAGAAGACCCCATTCACTTCACAGTGAATGGTTTCAGTGCAGGAAGCTACACTGGAGCAGTGATTGCCTTTCGCTGCCTCTGGCCAGCCAGTCAGACCACAGCGCGCCTCGGCGCCATTGCAATGCCTAAGAGTGTATTCGCAGCCTTGGTTGCCACAGCAGAACCTGACAAACGCAACTACTATCTTGTCCACGCTGCTGAAGATTGTCTGTGCGACTGGAAGCCGACCGAGGAGGAGCTTGGTATGTTGCAACAATCCCTGCACATCACGTATGTAACAGAATCTGCAAGGTGGATGGGCAAGCAAAAGCACGGTTACTGGCACTGGCTTCAGTGCCAGCTCCCTGCAGGCCTGGTCAGCCTTACCACGCTGAAACTCACACACCCAGAGGTGATTCCTCGCAGGGACCGAATAGCTGCCCCCATGCGCTTGGCCTCCTGGATTCGCTTTGAAACAGTAATGACCAGCGATGATTGGGAAGGTGCCATTAGCCTGTTGGTGTCCAACCTCCACCGATCTGACCAAGAATTGCTAGTGCTGCTACAGAGGTGTGTCGCGGGGCAGCAAATTGACTCCATGGAAGAAGCACATGCGCTACTGCTGAAAAACTTTCGGGTTGGCAGAGGTAATCTAAGTGCGTGTGCTCAATGGCTGACAGAAATGGCCCGAGACCTTTTAGCACCAATCCCATTCCGAGAGGTGTTTGTCATCCTAGCCCTGTTCCTCCCGCAACTCACATTTGTTGATGAGGCTGCTACAAAGAAAGACCTGTGGAGCAGCCCCACTGTCCGCAAGTTTGGCTTAGTTGTGGATGTCACTCCAACAGCAACGGGGTTACAAGGTATGCACGAATATCGTATAGCCTTTCCGGCGTGGTCACAGTCAGCCATCTTCTGCCCTGCACACTTCCAAAGCTGTAATTATGAGCAACTTGCTAGCAGCCCCTCAAGTACAGTTCATATGGGTTCACAGGCGGGGAAGGCTTATCGGCTAGTTCTGGAGGAGCACGGCAAGTGCTATTCAGTCTTAGCACTCTTGCTTGCCTTTGCGACCCCTTCGCGGAAACGCAAAGGGGATGAGGCGCCCAGCGAAAAGCTACGCCGCTTGAGCAGCCCTAAGCACTGGGACGTCGCCCTAGTGCCGTTCCCGGAAGAGTTTGTGCCGTTGCCCACGTCAGCTGAAACTGGCCTGGCGTGCACTGCTCCACGGGCTTTCCCGCCCAGCCTCTGCGTGTTGGAATCTAGAGCAACGCGGATCCGAGTTCTGGCCATCGCGGAAGCAGGTGACACTGTCACTGCAGATCATCTCTTGCAAATGGCCAGCTTAGCGGCAGAGCATAAGCCCACTGTGCTGGGAATTCCCGGCCAAGTACCCATTCCGTATCAGTTAGAGTGCACAGTAGTCCTACTGCAGAGTCTGCGTGCCCTCTTCCAGCTGCTGACCTCTGGCAGCACGATGCAACACTGTCCCCAAGCTGCCAGTTTCGCTGTGGCACTAGGCACTGCCGCCCGACATGACAACGGGCACATAGTGTCGATGGCTGCCAGCCTCGCGCTCGCCCTCCGATCTGGTAGATCTACCCTTGCAGTAGCAGGAGTCTTTGGTGCAGGCAAGACCCGATCCCTGACCTTTCTACTCGCCTGGCTAGCCCTTACCGCGCACCTTAAGATCGCAGTAGTGCACAAGGAGAACCCGGCAGGCCGGGCAATTACCAAGTTACTCACAGCCTTTGACCTTGGACCAGACCACCAGAGATTCTTCGTGCGGCCTGTCAGCAGGGAAGAGGCGGAAACCAACATAGCCTGCACTGACTATGACTTGAGGGCAAGCGACGCGGCGTCATACATCCCTGGCTGCCATGTAGTGATTGTCACAACCGGACTCGTCTGTGATCAGAAAGGGCAGACTCATTCAACACTCAACACTCATATGGAAAATGTAGACCTGCTTATCAGTGAAGAAGCACAGCAAGATATGGACCTCAAATCTGCATTTGCGCCAACAGTCCCCCGACAGCCCTTCTTTCGCCTGCTGCTGGGTGACCCCAAGCAGAGCCCAGGTGGAGTGGCCGATGGACAGAGAGCGCATCGCACACTCCTGCTCAAAGCACCCCTTGGGCTACGAGCCCCCACTACCTGGTACATGCCGCACGAAATACCGGGGGTCTGCCACATGCTCCTCCGGCACAGTCGAGGCTTTGGCCTTGGAGACCTGGAAGAAACGGCTAAAGTTGTGGGTCACAGGCCACTGGGGAGCAGCTGGTTTCGCCCGGAGAAGGTCAAAGCCACATCTCCTTTCGCCTGTCAGCTGCAGTCTACCTACAAAGATCTCTCCAGAGTGGACCTGGACCTCCCGGAAGGACTGTTGGTAGGTCTAGGATATGCAGCCACAAGCCCAGACAGCCCACTCGACTTCCACCAGGCGCAAACTGCGGCTGAGAGATCGGGAGTCGCAAACCCACATTGCTGGAGTTTAATGCTGCCGACGAGTGCAAGGGTTGCCCAGGAAGTGTATGAGCCGCTGATAGGTATTCAGTACCCCATGTTGTGCAGCCGAATGGGAGACACCTGGCAAATCGGTACCACCTCCATTCGAGAGGATCACAAGATTGCCTCAGGCTTACGATTCATCCACTGGTGCCATGCATCGCCCAGTGTGCAAGCAAAACAAAATCCCAAAAATGACCCCACAGTTCGGGTGTATCAGCATATTGAAGACCAACTCACCAGAGCAGGCTCTGAAGCTGATGACATCTTGGCCCTCACAACCACCCGAGAAGGGGCCACGAATCTACGCAATTATTTCACCATTGCCGGTAAGAAGGCGAATGCAGAGACTGCAGTCAAGGTAGCAGGCGCCACGGCCAAGCATTGCATCGTCATTCATGGGGATTCAACCTTTCTCAGTGGCGAAGGACGCAACCTAGACTATGACCAGGAGTGCTTCACACGAGCGAATGTAGCATACAGCCGGGCCACCGACCTTACTATCCTGGCATGTCCATTAAATATGCAAGGGATGCCTGGGGCCCTGCAAGTCCTAGCAGCCCTCCTGCATGGTGTCCAGACGATACATACCTACGACAGTAACAAAGAGCCTCACATTGTAGGCTCCCTGGACCTTGCAGCCACACAAGTTGAGCAGGCCACGACCTTTTTTCAACAAGCGCTCCTGCCTCACCCTATGTGGTGTGGCCCCCTGCCGGTCTGTCTCGTAGAACACCACCACGGCAAGGTTAGGCGCTTACGCCTCGTCTTAGCCACAATTACGCATCTGACCAAAGCAGAAATTAATAGCCTCGTCGAAGGGCCTTACCTGCCTGGGGGCACTGTACTGCACGACCTCGTTTATGGATATGCAACAGATGCCTCGATGGAGCCAGAGTGGCTAGTCATAACAGATGGGCAGCAGCCAGGGCACTGGCGACTCCTTCACAACAGCTCGGGCCCAGGGCGACGTTGCAGCGTAGGAAGCTCCCTACGCTATCAACCGACGCCGAGCATGCGCGAGCATCGTAGTGCACAGGATTATGCTTTCGAAGCTCTGCACCGTGTGTACTTCTATGATGCATGGAGAGCGCAGCCGGTCTTGGATGCCATAGGCTCTGATCTCATCCTGCCACCGCGACCAGGCCTTTTAGAGCATGGCTGCTACTGGCCTCGGCAACGTCTACCTCCTGATGTCCTCTCTGTCTCTGATCGCGACCCAGACAACGAGGAACAGGAAGCTCGAGAAGGACATATGCCATCCTCTCCTGCAGAGACAGATGATGCAATGGCTGAGGAAGCCACACAAGATGTCGTCCTGGTCCACAGCTCCCCATCGGAGTCGCCCACCATCCCGAGCACAGAGCAACCAGAGGACGATGATGCCCACATGGACGACACTGAAAGTGCCAGCAGCTCTTCCACTGAAGCGGGTGATTGCCTTAGCAATCATCCTGTCTCTCCGGTTACACGTCCCGCGCAAGAGGACATGCGGGCGGCAGGCGATGATGCAAGGAGCGCGATACCCCCACAGGACGAGAACCTCCCCAGTGATAGCCCCGGATCGCACTTCTCTGAGTCCCCAATCAAGCGACGACCAGGGCCTAAGGCTCATACTGGGCGAGCACAACCAAAGAAGTCACGCAAATCACCTGCCTCAACATCCAGGCAACCGCTCGACAGCGTTCCAGAACATGCGCAACCGCCGGTCACGCTAAATGATCTAGCCAGTCGAAGCACTCAAAGGCAGGAAACCCCAACTGGCAGGAACCCAGAGACGCCACCTGACTGCCCTGGCCCAGCGCATGAGCGCCCACAAGCCATGACAGAAATTGACATTGTCAGTGATCAAGAGCAAGCAGAGCGCGGAGGCACAGCCGCCACTGATCTCCAGCTGGAATCCGAGCAGAGAGCCATGCAGGTTTTGTACGACTATCAAAAGGCAGCGGGAACCAACAGAGAAACTCACGGGCAAAAGGTGCCGCTCCCCTCAATACAGATCTACAGCGACCTGCCTAGAGAATGGCCAATGGCCAATGGCCAGTTGATGCTGTCCTTGGTGACTTGGATGTGTCAACTGGTGCTGCGTGGTCGACGGGCCACAGCGCCATCCACTCCTTGGGACACGGGCCCTTGTGGTTGTTCCTTTGGATGGTCAGGCAAGTTGGGTGAACCCCTGCGTGGAGACTCTTCCGGCGTTCTCCTGGAGTCTCTGCTAAGGGGGGTCAGGTACACTTCATTGATTGGTTGTTGACTTGGTGGTGTGGTTGGAAATGAATGGTTTGGATGATCGGTTCCTTCTCTTCTGGGGTTGGTTCCGTGACTCCTCTCCACGTCCTCCTCATCACCGCCCAGGGAAATGAATGGTCTGGATGATCTTCACCTTTCTTTTTCGAGATTGGTGTAGTGATTCCCTTCCACGTCCCTGGGGGTCGACTTCTGGTCCTTGTTGTGTCCTGGCTAACGGTCAAAGTTCGTGTGAGGGTAGCCAAGCTCCACACGGATCAGACCGTCGGTTCCTCCGTGACGAACGCCAGTTTTCCAGTAGTCACGGTGTCCGGGGTAACCTGGACCTCCACCTGTCTCTTCCCTTTCCTTCGGGTTTGGGGGTCATAGGTGGGGTGGGATCGCTATCGACTGGGTCACCCAGCGGTCGAGGTTCTGGCTACCTCGGCTTAATGTACAGTCAGGCCCCAGTTAGATCCTACACCAAGGATCGAGCTGGGCTGCAGGGGGACCACACCCCGAAAGGGGGAGGATATAAGGTCAAGAACCGAAATTCCTCATGTGGGAACCTCTGCAGGCCGCATTGGACCCAGGTTGTGGCTTACCACCGCTTGCCGGTCCTTTGTGGTGGAAAGGGTACCGCCCCAGGGTGCGCCCCAAGAGGGAGCCCAAAGGTACCAAGCGTTACAGATTTAGAAGACCAGGTTATGGATTATCTGGCCTCGGTCACTGACCTCCAAGTTTTTGGGTGCGTCATTGACTTTTTGCACACCGCCACGCAAACCTACCTAGAGGACCCAATTTGGGATAAGTTGCAGCAAGGTAGAGAATACACCATGGTCTTCAGGGACTGTAGTGTTACCCTGCTAGAACAAGAACAGCTCGGTGGTTATCCTATTGATCAAGTCCCCTTAGCTATTCATGTCCCAATGAACTCAGAAGAAACTGTCCCTGAATGGGCCTTTGCAGGTGTGCCACGCTTGCGACACGTTAGCGTCGAGACAGGGATCAGGCTCATAGGTGCAGAAGCGTGGCAAGATTGTCGGCAACTCCGCATTGTCAAACTGCCGGCCACAGTGGTAGGCATTGCAGATAATGCTTTCCGGGACTGCAAGCTCCTAAATAGTGTCTTGGCTCCGGGTTGTCGCGAGTTTGGTTACAAAGTCTTTTCGGAATGTTGTTCCTTGCAGCGTGTGTATGCATCGGGTGGAGCTGTAAACGTGTTCAGCGGGGACACCAATTTCGGGCAATACCTCTTCCAAGGGTGCATCAACCTAGCAGAGGTCACCGTGAGTGAAGTTCCATCCCCCCGATCTGAATTGAACGGGTTAACCCAGCAAGACAGGACCAGAGAGCTAGCTCCGGGCTGCCTCAGCTCTACAGGCATCTACACGCTTGCTCTCCCAAAGCACTTTGTAGCCATAGGAGCGCACGCTTGTGACAGTTGTCGACTGCTTAACAGTGTTGACCTCCGTAACACCATGATTGAAGAAATTCCGGAATTCACTTTTGCCCACTGCACTAGCCTTCGGGAAGTCTTCCTACCGACAACCCTCCATACAATCCGAGTTAAAGCCTTTATGAACTGTGCCGCCCTTGTTGAGCTTGCCATTCCGCCTGCTCTCAAGTACATTGGAAGTAGGGCTTTCTTGGACTGCACTGCCCTTCGGAGGCTGATCAAAATGCCCGGAGCACGCAGATGGCATGGGGTTTATGCTGAAGAAAATGCTTTTGCCATCTGTCCGGACATAAAATGGCCACCCTGGCTGCACATGATCCCAGACATGGGCTACACTCCTGGCTTAGGATAGAAGATCATTCCTCCATCCACAGCTGTCGTGGCCCCGCTATCAATTTTGTTAGGGTCTGGGTGCGAGCCTTAGCTCGGGTCCGGAGTAGGCCAGCAACTGCGAATCAGCACTCCTCAACACGAGTCACTAACCATAGTTGCCTTCCGTTATGCATGGAGTAAGCGCCCAGAGGCTGTCGGATAGAGAAGGATCTCGGCGTGGCGGTGATGTCGACAACGGCAAATCATCCGCCTGCCAGACACAGTGGTCGGTCACTGGTTTCGGTGTCAAATGCTGCGGGTCGTGGTCGCCTCGAGATGCAAGTTTTCGGCACCATAACATTCGATGACCTATAACGCAAACGACCTTGGGCGACACAAACTATCTAGGACCAGCCTCAACGAAGCTACGCTTCAGAGCCAAGAGAGAAGCAAGTGCGACGTGAGCAGTGAGTGGAGCCAAGTGCCAGTTTGGCATTGGAAAAGGAGGATTTCCAGGCATATACGGCAAGCAAAATGCACAGACACCAAGTAGAACCATGACCTCTTCTCGCCATCCGCTGCGAAGTGAGCCAATAGGAGCGAGAACCTTAGTTCTGCGTTCCTACACGGCGGGTGGTAGATAGTGGCAATGAAGGATGCCCAGGGGGAACCTTAGTTCCCGCTGTTGATGTCCGACATTGCCAATTTTGTACAAAGAGGTACAGATATCATGCTAGGAGAGCTCAATGTTTCACAGGTTTCACACGGGCCTTGCACGCACCTCTCACCTTTTGCCATTAAACAGCGCCGCACAGACTCAAGTGACATCCTCCTTTTGGCACCGTTGAGCGCCGAAGGGTGTTGGGTCTGCCTCCCCACGGGGAGGTGGTGCCCGATTCACCCTTAGCTGCAGGCTTCTCTCGCTAGGAATTGCCGCCGTAATTGAATTCTGTCTGGCAGCATGTGACTGGCCTTGTATGCGCCATCGGTTGAACGGGTTGTGCTGCAAGTATAGTCTTTTCCATGGATTGCTGCTTAGATCTTCGCACTTTCGGTTGGCCTGATTGCAACCACTGCTGGAGCATTGCGAGACACCTGACCTGCAAAGTGACCTTGTTTTGCCACACTGTGGTGTGGCCGCTGGTCACCAACACTTGGTAAGGAAAGTCCGTTTGAAGCCTTCTTGGCGGCTTTCCAAGAACACAGCTTGCGCTGCAGTCCACTTCTTTTGCGAATTCAGGCCCACTAGTTGTCACTAGTCTCAGTTTCACACGTTTCACCTAGTGTATAGGGAAGACTACAAGATGGTGGAGTCGGCCTGCGGGCTTGGGTGTTTGGTTTTTGGGTTGGTCTTTTGGGGTCTTCGTTCCTTTCTCCACCATCTGTCTCTTCTTCCCTTCCTTCAACGATGACCTGGGCACCATGCCCACACGGCGTCCGTACTCGTGGAAAAAAATGCTGGACTCAACCTGCAAGCAGCGTATCCAGAGCTCCGTCGCATTAGCTAGACACTCCGGAAGGCCTGATTGCTGGCCTCGGACATGTTCTAACGCGCCCAGAGCACATGTTTCAGTTCCACCAGGCCAGTACGGCTGAAGAACGCTCTGGTTTGGCAGGGGTGCACCAATAGAGCATTATGCTCCCGACAAGTGCAAGGGTAGCTCAAGAGGTGCATGAGCCCCTTGTTGGGATTCATTATTCCATGCTTTGTAACGTGAAGAATGGCACTTGGCAAATAGGCACCAGCTCCACCGTGCAGAAGATCAGACAGCTACAGGATTTCGTTTTGTCAACTGGGTACACCTCGGATCCGGAGGTATGGGCTGTCCCGACGCCGGCAGCCACCAATGCAGTCTACCGGCAAATTGAGCAATGGCTCCCAATGACAGACCGAGAAACCGACAATGTTCTTGCTCTGACCACTCGAACGCTCAGTGCTCAGCACCGCAAGGCTTTTTTCAGCAGTCGGGTCGGAGGGCTAATGCGGAAACAGCAGTCAAAGTTGCTGGCGCAACAGCCAAGCACTGTGTAGTCTTGCATGGCAGATCCACCTTTCTCAGTGGCACCTCGCGAGGTGATGATTACGACCACGAATGCTGCACACGTGCCAATGTAGCGCAGCAGAGCGACTGACTTGACGGTCTCTGCATGCCCCGTCAACATGCAAGGGACCACAGGAATGTCACAAGTTCTGTCTGCCCTGCTGCACGGAATCTGTACTGTGCACACAAACGACCAGCAGACATCCAAGGCCTTTGTCCAGGGCGATTTCCCAGTGGAATGGAAGTGGGTCTCAGAGTCCACGGCTGACTTTGGAGCCACAACCACTCTGGAATGGATCTCTTCCTGTCTGTCTTGTCGAGTATCACCAAGGACTCTCCCGACGGCTCAGGCTGGTCCTCACGTGGCAATCTCACCTCACTAAAGGAGAAAAGGAGCTGCTTGATAACCAGCACCCAGTGCACGGAAGAATACACAGTAGTGGCCTGCTGTTCGGCCATGCAGCTGACCGGTGCACTGAGCCAGATTGGTATGTCCTGCCAGATGGGCACCTGCCAGATGCCTGGAAGCTTTTCCATGCAGCACGTAAGGGGGGTGATCGCTTCTGTGTGGGTAGGGAAGCACGTTATACCTTCAGGCAAGCTGATGACGCTGCCAACAAAGCTAAGGATTATAGCTTTGAGTCCCTCCACAAAATCTACTTTTATGATGCGTGGAGATGGATAATCGAGCTGAACCAACCTGACTCCCCCCTCCGCCTTCCCCCTCGGCCAGGACTCCTACAGAATGGCTGCTACTGGCAGAGCTTGCCATTGCGCAATGATGATGCCGACCAGTCACATGACCCCCCTGCCAGGACGATCCAAGCTGAAGTCAGCCTCACGGAAACTAGTTCTGCAGGAGGTGAAGAAGATGCATCCCCGAGTGAAGTACCGGAGCCGGCTAGCCCGGATCATGAAACGGAACAGAAGAAGAGCAAGCAGACTCTCGGAAGAACGCAACGGAACCCTCTGCAAATGTGTCACCCGTCGAGACAATTGTCTCTGCTAGTGAGGAGGCTGCATCCAATGAAGGGCGGCCTAGCGAGACCCCAACGAGTCCAGTTACAAAAGAAACGGACAGGACTCAGGAGCGGAGGCTGCCAATAGAAGGAGAACAAGCAGAAGAAACTGAAAGCAGTACAACTGACGAGGTGATCGACCTGGATGACAGCACTGAGGCCATCCCGGAGCAAACTGCAAGTTCTTCCCAAGATACAAAGGTGCTGGCGCCAGCCTCAATTGCCCAGCACTCTGCCCGGCGCCTGCCTGCGGCATGGGAGGCAACCGCCCATCAACAGCAAGTAGGAACAAAGCGGCCTGTGCCTAGCACTCCTCTTGACGAAGAGGAGGACCAAAGGAAACCCTCAGAGAGTACAAGAACTGCGGCAAAACTAATCACGAGGGTGAGAGTGGTCACCCGCGTGGCTGCCCTCTTGTGCCTCTATCTGAAAACAGTCCTGTCACCCATCCAATAGAGGAGGCAAAGAGACGTAGCAGATGGGCATCTAGTCTGCCTGCAGTCTCTGCAGCCCCGCCACAAGGCGTGGATAAGACAAGTCGATCTGCTGCTAGCCCAGATAGCCTAACCAGCCCGGCTCGCAGCGCAGGTAAAGGTGTGAACGATGCCCCTGCCCCACAAGCAACCGCACGGCCCAGGATGCAAGGGCCCCTTGCAGTCAAATCCAAGGCGGCCAAACCAGCTGAGTACCCACAGGGGCGGGTTACAGAACAGGGGATGATTGATGCAATCCAGTCTCGTCTGCATACACCGTTACCGCCTGACGCAG
>CAXAMN010007781.1:254440-273624 GCA_963970005.1 Durusdinium trenchii | reverse complement strand
ACTCATCATACACCACTCATCATACACCACTCATCATACACCACTGATCATACACCACTGATCATACACCACTCAACATACACCACTCATCATCCAGTTAGCTCTAGTTGCAAGAGGTCTAGCTCCAGGTAGCTCAAGTTTCAATAGCTCTAGCTCCAGGTAGCTCTAGTTTCAATAGCTCTAGCTCCAGTTTAAGTGGCAGGCGCAGCACTTTGTGACCTCCATGTGCAGATTTCGTGGCAGGCACAGCACTTTGTGAACCTCCATGTGCAGATTTCGTGGCAGGCACAGCACTTTGTGAACCTCCATGCGCAGAGTTCGTTTGCTTTGTGAACCTCCATGTGCAGATTTCGTGGCAAGCACAGCAGTTTGTGAACCTCCATGCTTCTCCGAACCTCGACGGGGAAGCTCCGCGGAACGACGGTTGCGAGACGGTCTCGGGTCATTCTCGGGTCATGCTCGGGTCATGTTCGAATCGTCCCTCCATTGTGGTTAGAGTTTTCACTTGAAGTGCAGATTTCGTGGCAGGCGCAGCACTTTATGAAGCTCCATGTGCTGATTTCGTGCACAGGACTTTGCAGATTTCGTGGCAGGCGCAATACAAAATGCGTTTTCGAGAGATAGCGGATGCACGAAATGCTGTATTTTTCAATAGAACCGGTGGCTTCGAACCTGGCAAGTCTAGCTCTGCGGAACGACGGTTGCGAGACGGTCTCGGTCATGCTCGGATCACGCTCGGAATCGTCCCTCCATTGTGATTAGAGGATTTAGTTGTTTGTTGAAGCGCAGATTTCGTGGCAGGCACAGCACTTTGTGAACCTCAAGGTGCAGATTTCGTGGCAGGCGCAGCACTTTGTCAAGCTCCATGTGCAGATTTCGTGGCAGGCACAGCACTTTGTGAACCTCCGTGTGCAGATTTCGTGGCAGGCGCAGCACTTTGTGAACCTCCATGCGCAGATTTCGTGGCAGGCACAGCACTTTGTGAACCTCCCTGTGCAGAATTCGTGGCAGGCACAGCACTTTGTGAACCTCCATGCGCAGAATTCGTGGCAGGCACAGCACTTTGTGAACCTCCATGCGCAGAGTTCGTGGCAGGCACAGCACTTTGTGAACCTCGATGCGCAGATTGCGTGGCAGGCGCAGCACTTTGTGAACCTCCATGCGCAGATTTCGTGGCAGGCACAGCACTTTGTGAACCTCGAGGTGCAAATTTCGTGGCAGGCGCAGCACTTTGTGAACCTCCGTGTGCAGATTTCGTTGCAGGCGCAGCACTTAGTGAACCTCGATACGCAGATTGCGTGGCAGGCACAGCACTTTGCGAACTTCCATGTCCAGTTTCGTGGCAGGCGCAGCCATGAACCTCTCCCGTGCAGATTTCATGGCAGGCGCAGCACTTTGTGAACCTCCGTGCGCAGATGTCGTGGCAGGCACAGCACTTTGTGAACCTCCGTGCGCAGATTTCGTGGCAGGCACAGCACTGTGTGAACCTCCATGTGCAGATTTCGTGGCAGGCACAGCACTGTGTGAACGTCCATGTGCAGATTTCGTGGCAGGCGCAGTACTTTGTGAACCGCCATGCGCAGATTTCGTGGCAGGCGCAGCAATTTGTGAACCTCCATGTGCAGATTTCGTGGCAGGCACTGAGAACTGGCGACTTTGAGTACAACTTTAGTACGCGGAGTGTCTGTGGAGCTGGAAGCTGGCGACTTTGTAGTACAACTCTAGTACGCGGAGCCAGGCGTGGAGCTGGAAGCTGAGAACTGGCGACTTTGTAGTGCAACTTTAGTACGCGGAGTATCTGTGGAGCTGGAAGATGAGAACTGGCGACTTTGTAGTACAACTTTAGTACGCGGAGCTGGAAGATGGGAACTGGCGACTTTGTACAACTTTAGTACGCAGAGTATCTGGGGAGCTGGAAGATGAGAACTGGCGACTTTGTAGTACTACTTTAGTGCGCGGAGCAATCTGTGGAGCTGGAAGCTGAGAACTGGCGACTTTGTAGTGCAACTTTAGTGCGCGGAGTATCTGGGGAGCTGGAAACTGGCGACTTTGTAGTGCAACTCTAGTACGCGGAGCAAGTCGTGGAGCTGGAAGCTGAGAACTGGCGTCTTTCTAGTACAACTTTAGTACGCGGAGCAATCTGGGGAGCTGGAAGCTGAGAACTGGCGACTTTGTAGTACAACTTTAGTACGCGGCTGAGTCATCTCTATTCTGTATTTTGCAAAAATGCATGAACAACGTTGTTTCCTGCGAGACAGTTGACGGTGGTTGCTTCGCTTTCGCTCCATTGGTCGGTTCCAACTTGTTTTGTCAAAGAACATCGCAGCTCGGCGAATCAGCCTGCCACATGCCCAGTTCCTATAGGTTTATTCTTTTGGAAACTTCCGCCGCCGGCTTGCCCGGGAACTGCTTGTATCAACCCCTGTAGCTTTGCAGAAGCAGTGTGCCAACCACCACCAAAAGCAATAGCCCCTGAAGCACAATGCCCAAGAGTTGAGTCATGAAGCCTGGCCCCTCTCTCAAACATGCCCCTGAGTTCGAGCAAGAACACACTCGAAGTCAATGGTCCAAGCCCGAACTGCTTCCCAAGTCCAGCGCTCGCTCAACGCCGCGAAACGCTCGAATTCGGATTTGACGCGCTCACGAACCTGCTGCTATCGCTTCCTTGTGGCTCTAACTCACCCACACAAGCCCAATCAATCCTTGCAATGCCCCGCACATCGGAAGTCGTACGTGTTGGTAAGATGACTTCTCGGAGGTCCTTCTTGCCTTGGTCCAATGAGTGGGTCTGATGTTGTTTTGAATGTCGGATCAGGAAAACCGCATCGCAAAGTCGTATTCAGAAACACATTTTTTGGTGATGAATATGTTCTCGTCCCTCCTGCGTCGCATACATGCGTGCAATTGTTTCTTTAGACGTTTGCGGTAACTTTGCAATTCAGAACGTTTTCTTGATATGCTGCATTTACACCTTGCGTTGTCTCTTCGTTCGTATTATCCTGCCTCCTCGTTTTTGCAGATCCTGGCGGATTGGTACCTGAGACAGGGGAAGGTGATCGTGCTTGGCGACAAGTATTATTCGGCTCAATATATGAACGACCACCCAATCAAGGGCATTGGCAACGCTGGCGCACAGGCCGATCGTTTTTGGTGCCACGGGTTTCGGGAATTTTGAGCGAAGGCGTCGCCGACGGTCGGCCGAGGCGGTCGCAAAGATGCTCCGCGAAAACCGCAGCGTTCAAGAGATTTATCTCCACGACAAGAGGATTGGGGAGATCGGCGGCCAGGCGCTTCGAATGGGGAAGGTTTGGCGAGATGGCAAGTAATTGTTCGGATCAATCTTGTTCCCCATCCAGCGCTTTAAGTTTCAATATGTTTCAATGTAGTTTTTTGCAGCTTCAGTTTGATTTCACCGCGGCGCGCAGTCCTCCAATCATCTCCAATCCCATCGTCCAGGCTCTCCTTGAAGCCCTGCGACACAACAGCCGTGTGCTTGTCATGAACTTGAACGAAAATCCCGCCATCAGCGATGAGGCTCGGAGACTTTCAACTCCAAATCCGCCGGTGAAGGCCCTGCGGTTTCACGTTCAGCCCTCCACAGGTCAAAAAGGGGATCCAGGGGCTCTTGGAAGCGAACAAGGAGGCCTCGAGCCAATTGTGCAAGTGGAGATACCTGTGGGATCACGGTTCCTGTGGTTTTGCAGTTGCACTTGTGGACATTCACTGGATTTGGAGATTTGGCAACACGAAGAAGCGTGAGTTCTATCTAGGCAGTCCGGCGGCAAAAGGAGGCAAGGAAGAAGATGTTTGACACCCTACAGTCTCCAGACTTTTGAGTTGGGGTTTGTGAAAGTGATCCATGTCAGCAGCAGTTCTCTTTTGCAAATATAGGAGCAGAGTATGATCGTAAGGAATGTCATTGAAGTTCTTGGTACTGTTTTAACATCTTTTTGGCGAATTTCATTGGGGCACTGGTCCATGTTGACCACAAGCTCGCGTAAAACAAGTTTGAGCAAATTCAACGAGGCTAGCGAAGTTCAAGAGGCGAAAACGGAAAATCTTGACATGTGGCACTGCATCGCAAGCCTGTGATCCTGCCCTCGACTGTGCTCCTCCGATGTTTGAAGGCATTCTTTGCAACTTTGAAGGAGCTGCAGCGGCTGAGTGAGGCAAATCTCGGCAGAATCTCATTTGAAGCCCGATGTTGGTGTCGTTAACAAGTTGCTTAGAGCGAAGTTTGTTGGCTCGATCGAGACTGATAAAATGCGGAGTCTGACCTCCCTTTTCCGTTACAATAAGGTTTCAGCAAGTCAGAACCCGTGTGATCAGACGTTACGTGCAAGATCCGTATCCATGTCTTGCTTCGGCGCAACCAATTTGCTTGAACTTCCAGACATTCTCCATTTGCCCTGAACTGATCGACAACTGGTCGCCCTCCGGCAGGCTAAACCGGGTATGGGTAAGTCCATCTTGGATCGGCTGGAAGGCTGGACTGTAAACACAACATGCAGCTGAAATCATGTTATGGCGGACGGTGGAAGATGCATAAAGATGGTCTTACAGCCAAGGGTGAATGCGATTTATTTCACGACTAGTTCAAAAGTCAGCCTTTGCGCCAAATTTTGTTGCTATGGTTGTGCGACTTGTTCTTGGTGTTCCACGTTTAACGTTCAAAACGTTCGCAAAGTGCCCTTAACACCTTCGACCTCCATTCCAAGAATCTAAAAATTGTGGGTTCCTGCAAGAAACCTAAATCCAACTGCGAATGTTCTGTTTCTTCCCCTTAGTAGTACGTACAGCTGCATGCACAGATTGAGCTGCAGTCACTTCCCCAAAGTCCCCCCTTGCTTCAGCGAAGCATTGGGGCAGATTGTCATCAGGCTCTATAGACCGTTGTTGCCTGACTAGGACGCTAGGAATTCTTAGTGTAGTGACGCCAGCTTGATTTGGGGTTGTATGAGAGCATGGTGTCAAGAGGTGTAGACAACAAATGAGGCCTTCTCCAAGGGTTCCTGCCACCATTGCCCTAGAGCATTGCTACAGGCACCACATGGTTTGATGATGAGTCGAAATGCCGAATTGCAACCTTGGCCGAAAAGTTGGCAACTAGATGTTCTTTGTGCCACAAATGGAAGCAAGTGGCTTGGGATTCGGAACTGCTCGGACTCGCCTGGATTCTCGTGGGTTTCGTCAGCGTGACAGCGGCTCCTTGTGTGTGGCTGGGAAAAGGTCGGATCTTCGGGCTGTGGTGCCGTGGGAATGGTGTCAGGCACACGTCCAAAGCGGCGAGATCGTGTGGGATCCCAATGTTGGCACGCGCGCCAACAGCACATTGATCTCCGACGGCATCATTCTGGCACCTCGGAGACCGTCGGCGGGCGCCCACGGGGTTGCCCACAGGGTTGTGAAGCAAGCAGGCTTTATGTTTTCCTCACCAAGGTGGCGACAGTGACGACAGCAAATGAGGAGGTGGTGCTCAGAGGCCGCCAGAGCACCAATCCTTTGCAGATAGGATGCATTTTGTTCACAATCCGTCGTATAGCAAGAAGTCAGTCTACTTAATCTACCTGGCAATCACAACATAGGCTATTGGTTAGTAGCGGGAAGCATCAAGCACATCTGCATCATGCTTCTTTGCTGTTGCTGCTCCATCGTATTGGCTCTGCCCAAGTCCACATTATCCATTTGAGAAACTGTTTTCATTTCATTAGCCACGGGTGAATGAGATACCGCAAACGATGCAAACGTTCAAGGCTTTCAAGGGAATGTTGTGAGTTGTGAATGTGTGTTCAGCACATTGCGCCATTGAACACAGTTGTTGTCAAACTTGAATGCTACGCACGGTCTTTTGACAGGCGAAGTGGACCTGGACGCAGAGCCAGCATGCATTACCTGGTCATGCTGGAACGACCTGCCTTCCGAGATTCAAAGCTTCATGTGGATCAAGGGCTGACCTTGTACAACGAGCAGGATGGGCCAAGGCGCGGCAGGGACACCTCGTGTGAACAAATCCGTATCAGGAGGCATTTGGTGTCTTCATTTGACTGCCAAGTATCACCAAGTCAGGAATTGCATTCAAGTTATTGACCAGACCAGTTTGCAGAAACAAGGGGGAGCAACAAAGGCGCCCTGCTTTTTGTGCGTGCTTTTTGGCGGCGTTTGAAACTAGATTCTCGTGGTTTTGCCTTCAGAAAGTCTGTGAGTGAATCGTAGATTGCCAACACCAGGTTTGTTTCCCGAGGAGGGCAGAAATTTCTGGGAAGGTGTTTGATTTTAAGCTTTGCACACAAATACCACAAAAACCATGGTAGGCAGTTGGTTCACAAGCAGTTAAGCATTTAAAACGACTTTCTCTAGTTTGGGATGACTTCCTTCAACGCGTGATTTCCAAACGGATGTCGTTAGCGTTCGAGGCCTGGAAAGGCTCCAGCCAAACCATACTTTGGCCTTTGCCCTTGACGACTACCACAAATGAATATAGAGACTCATGTGGTTTCGTATCGACACAGAGGAGTCCTCTTTCTTGGGCTCCATTTCTGCCGAGGAGCAAGAAGCTACTAGGCGCTCCTGGCCTTACTACTAGGAACAAGGACGCTACTAGTTTCTGCCGGAGTGACTGGAGAAGATTTCTTCGACCTTCGTTTCTAGCTGCCGCAGCCCTCGCGCTCGGCCGTCCACGGACGGTCAGATAGACCGGTGTTTCGCTCGGGCAAAAAGGGACGCACGGCGGAGTCGCGGTGGGCTACAGCAGGACATGGGACATGGACTCAAAGAAATGGTCACAGACAGTGATTAAAGTCCTCAATCCTTTCACAGTTGTGTGTCCATTTGGTCTATAAGACTATCTGTTCGCTGGTAGTGTACAAAGTCATGAGAACTTCAGAAAACTACAGGCTTCAGAAACAAGGTGTTTTTGAAATGCGTTACGGGCTACTTGTGTTCGTTGGGTTGGCATCATATTCAAAGAGTGTTCTTTTCGATCAAGGCCAGTTTTCGACCTGATGGGTCAAAGACTTCTTTTGACATTCAAGCCACGTTGTTTTGAGACGTTTTTTGCTTCTCTTTTTGTAGGACCAGAATGGAATGAATCGTTTGGATTGAGTGATCATTTTCCTGTCATGCACTTCGATTGGATGAGATAGTTTGATCCCAGACTTTTCTTTAATTTGCCGGAAATGCAAGACCGATGCGTATGCTCACAACACTTTTTCTCAAGCTGAGGGAGAGCATCATAGTTAGTGTGACATTGGTATCTCAAGTAGGAATGACAAGTGCGACAAGTGCCAGTTCTGCAAGTGTTCTGCAAGGTTCGTTCCTCCACTTCACTACTTTGCACCACTTACAGGCATAACTCTGATGAGAACTGTTGGTTTTTCATGCAGTCACCTTACAAAACCAACATGCGTACCACAGACTACAAGTCGCAACAATCTGGCGCAAGAGGCGCTGTTGAAAGCGAGCTCGGGTAGCGGTGCGCTGTGAGACCAAGCTGGATGGATTCAGCCTGATGGAGACCGATGCCGAAGAAGAGCTTTGACGCTCAGCCCGCCTCAGTCCAAGCCCGATGATGTCCCAGTGGATTCCAGGAATTTCACCAAGTATAAGAGGAATCAGGGGCCCTCGTTCGGTTTTAGTCTTTGGAACCACTGGGTACCGGCTACAGTGGCAACTGGATCCACTGGATATGAAATTGACCCAAATCAGTGGTTAGATTGGCAGCTAGCTGTGCATTGATACGTCGTTCTCCTCAAATCAAGTCTCGTTCACCTCCAAGGCCTGTCAGTATGGATGACCAGCTTTTCTCCGAAACCGCACATGACCCAGAAAGAGAGAGTTCTCAGCTCGATGTGTGGCACATTGAGATGCCATGTCGCTCTGGAATCCTTTTGAATGCTTTTGCTTCCCGTGTCATGTACATGCCTTCCCGAAGACTGAAGCCAAAGGGGCTCTTTCTGACCCAGCGTGACCTTTGCCTCAGCAGTAGTAACGAGAAGCTAGTAGTAACAGGTGCCACGCTAGTAGTAACAGGTGCCTTACTAGTAGTAACAAGAAGCTCAGATTGTTCCTCCGAAAAGACCCACCTCTCAGGCTGCATTGTCTTCGAGCGCGGACGCCCGGGGCCTTAGACCGACGCCGAGAGGACGGCGCGTCCGGCCTGACCGGCTCGTTCGCTCGGTGTTTTTTGCTTCAGAGGGATAGGTTTCGGTTCCAGACCAAAATCTGTTTATTTGTTTCGTCTCGTCACAATTCGTCGGGATAGGATGGGCTGAGAGAACTCGAAAATGTTGCCTTTGATGAGGAGACGTCCGTATTCGGGAGGATATGACATGTAGTCACCACCCTTTCTCGTCCAACTTGTCAAAGGTCATGTTTTTTGGCATTCGTTCCTGTCCAAAAAAAGGCATTCCACGACCCCATCCGGATTTTTTGAGGCACAGTTGAAGGTCATCTTTGAGAACTTTGAGGACCAAACCCGGCGCGAAAATGAACCTTCACTGGAGGAAATGCGGATCATGCAGGAAGCCCTGTTCGGTGTCCCTTTTCGGCTTGAGTCCCATTCATTGCAAGCTGATTTCCGTTTGTTTCAGACACGTCAGACCACAGTGACAACTTGGATGGTCGCAATGTTTTGTCGGAAAGTTTCTGCATGCAGAAAGGATGGTTTTGACATGTCTTGACCATCTCTGCTCAATGGCACCTTGTGTGCTTTTTACGTGATGTCATTCTTGTCCAGGATCCACCTGGCTATATGAATGCCTGCCATTTGGCGGATGCCATGCGCGCTGCCTCGATGAATCCAAAGGATTCCGAGGCAAAGTCCTTGTTGTGCTGTTTGCTTCTGGAGGTTTGCATGGAAAGCAATTGTTTTGCCAATGTAGTTCTTTCAACATGTAACGAGAGTTTTTGACATCAAAATTTAGGCAGATTGGTGATTGGTGTGTTTGTTCCACAAGCCATCCTTTGAGCGTGTTTGTGGTCGTCAAGCTTCTGAGCTGTGGGTCAAAAGCTCCGCTTTTTGTTGTTGGAACTTCAAGGGTTGGATTTTCTGTGACCTCTCAGAGAAGCAGCTCTTCTCTTATTCGGAGCACGTCTGAGACAAAAAAGGCAGCTGCACCAAGATGCTGAAGCAAAGTGCGCAGGTGGCGAAAGAAAGCCAGAGGTCTTCACCTGGTCAATCTTCCTTCGTGCCATGAAGGACGCGACTTTGGAAAAGGACGACGGATGGACCTAATATGACTTGTAGCAAAAGGTGCACACACACAGAAGCTGTCACAGACAGGGGATTCCGAGTATTTCCGTCTCTCATGGTTGCTCACTTCTACCCTTGCACAGCTGGATGGCCAAAGAAGTCCACCTGACCTTGCATCGCAGGAAGCACTCAAGGAGTGGTCTTCCAAGGACCAGGTGCAGATTGGGAAGGACAGGACGGATGGTGGATGACTGATTTCATTCAATTTAGGTTTCAACAGAATCAAGAAGAAGGATTGCGCCACTTCGTGAAGTGACGCGCTGTTGCTTTGCTTTCAAAAAGCACATTTCTAGGTGGAAGAACTCCGAAGATGCTTCGAGATCTTCGATACCGAGAAAACAGGTGTCTTGCTGGGACCACTGGTCGGAGCATCGTGAAACTTGCACGCCATCCTTTAGATAAAGGATTGTATAAAGGCAAATCAAGAGGCATGAAACAAATTCTGATTTGGTTTGGTAGCTGTGAGCAGCTTGAAGCATCGCATATCAAATCATGGGGAATGTGAACGCTGGCGAGTTGACTAAAGTAGCTGGTGGAGGTTTCCTGACTCGGGAGAAGATCACTGAGATCATGCGCTTCGATGGTCGGATTCTTTGCGCTTAGGAGCTTTGCTCCACA
Organism: Durusdinium trenchii; assembly: GCA_963970005.1. Classification (NCBI taxonomy): domain Eukaryota; class Dinophyceae; order Suessiales; family Symbiodiniaceae; genus Durusdinium; species Durusdinium trenchii. Next base: position 263,756 of record CAXAMN010007781.1, on the reverse strand, counting down.
TGTCGCTTGCATGTCTGCCTTTCGCCCAACATCCCCGAGGCAACAGCTTTCCAGACGAGAAGTTGGAGGAGACTTGTTTCAGTTTTGTGCTCGTTTGTTGTCCTGCTCGCTTGAAGACTCCAGTTCCCCTCAGAACCATGGATAGCTTCCCTTTGAAAGTCATGCAGCTAATTTCTACGCAGGCGTTGCTGGAGAATGCACCCTTTAATGGCTGCTTGACTAAAGGAAATAGTTGCTGGCAGAAAGACAAACGATGGCACTCCTGACTTGAAGCACATGGATTCAACATTCAGAACTGGTTTGGTGGCTCATTCAACTTAAGTGTTGGCAAGGCAAGTGAACAGTTGCAGGATTTCTCCGGTTCTATTCTGCCTCTTGCGCTTTAGTCAGCAGGTGTGTTCTCGACTTTGCCATGCATCTGCCTTTTTTTCTCTCAACAAGCCATCCGACATAGTGAGACCGAAGGGCATGTGTTGTCCAGACCACCAGGTCTCAGCGTCACTGAGGTCAGGGCTATGACTATTCCTACATCATGTGCTACCTCCTGGGACCTGGGGCACCGAAGATGCCAGAAGCTCCAGAGGCCTGGCTACTCATGCTTGCTCAAGCTGGACCGTTGTCAAATTCATAGCAAACATACATACTAGAGGTTGTTTAAGAGGCTTGAGGTTCCTGTCGCAAAGTTAAGCCACTGGAGGAGAGCCACACCATTTCACTAATTCACTGCCAATATGTTGATGCTTGAACAAAAGGAGAGAAAAGGGATAAGAGAGAAACCAACGCAAGCCGGAGAGCGACCCATGTCGTCAAGAGCTGCCAGGGGAGAGGGCAAGGAGGGAGGGAGGAGATCAGTGAGGATCAGGAAAAGAAGGAAGTAGGCAGAGGAGGATCAGCATCCATCATGTCGCATGTGCACATGCACTTTCTTTATGTGTCCGTTTCGTCTTCTTGTTTGTTCAATTTCTTGGTTCCAATCAAGGGGGCTTCAACTTAGCGCGCTCGCTGTCCACAAACTACACGTTGGCCTTCAGCAGGCTCGAAAGCACACATTTACGGTGAAAGGAAGATGAGCAAGCAAGGGAGCATTCAGCCACCATGGTGGCTTAGCTCCTTTCAAAGAGGGCAGCAACAAGACAGCGGTTGCAGGTGTCAAAAGGGAAATACCGCTTGGTTCTTTCAAGTATTGTTGCGCATGCTTTAAAGGCGTTCTAATCTTCTTAGTTGCAGCGTCTTTTGCCCTGTGGCATTTGCAGCGAGGTATCTCAGAGACATGCTATGATGCCGAACGACGCAGAATTGGGAATGCTTCAGGCAACTAACGGTTTTTCTTGATGAAGTCCTGTCGCATGCGGCCAGTGGCACTGACTCTGTGTAATCCTTTTTGCCGAAGGACAAAGGAGCTGAAGCAATGATTGAAAACATCAAAAGGAACTTGGAGGATGCTTGGATGCAGCACTTATCACGCGACGGTCATGCAAGATATCACAGTCGTCCAACCTATAAACAACTCAGGTTCCAAAGGTATTCTGTTGACATTGGGTGCCCTCTGAGTTTTTGAAGCGTTTGTCCCATCAAACAGAATAGACCGCCGAATGGAAGCTGTGTTGCGTGGATTGCCGTGCCTTTGGATTTGGCACTGATGATGTGTTGCTGTGCTGCAAACATGCCTTCAAGGCCTCTTTGCGTGAAGAATTTGCGACGGAAGTGACACAATTGCAGGACATGGTCTTCAGCAGCGTGGCTTTTTTGTCCCTCTGATTCAACTACAGAACCATTAGGATGATCCTGGAGTGCGGGTATATAAATCTCTGAGGCCTGCAATTGAACACGCATTGGTTGACATGTTCTTGAGCTTGAGGAAGCATTGCCACCTTTGGACCACCTTCCTCAAATAACTAACTAGACAGCAGGGAAGTGGTTACAAGTTCGCACGCTGCAAAACTGAGTGAGGAGCAAGTGGACATCCTGAAAAGGCAACTTCAGGAGGTCCTGCTCTTTGTTCATGAGAGGGTGATGCTACCATCGAGTCACGAATTTGGACATAGTTGAAGATGCATTGGAAAACTAGCTCCCTACTTCTGCGTCCTTTTTGTAGGCCCAAGAACAAGCAGAAGCTGCAGAGGCTGTGGGCCCTTCTGCAATAAGAGACATGTTGTTTTGGATCTGGATACCGTTGTAAGTTGGGCGTTTCTTGCTCCGTTAGGAGTTCGGAAAGAATCTCCAGCACGAGCTTGTTGAAATGCTTATACTGATGCTTGTCACTGGATTCAATCCAAGTGGTCATGCTCATCTCATCCTGATGCCATGATGCAATGTGTGGTGATGCTCTCTTCCTCCCGACTCTCTCGCCGCACAAGTTTACGATGCAGAGCACCCCGCCCCTGAACTCTCCCGAGTTTGCAAGGGCGCTCAGCCTCACGACGCACGAATTTGGAAAAGCACACCAGAACTGAGGTGCATCAACATAGCATCGAAGCAAAGCAACAACATATGTGTGCCTTTAAGATCAGATGCTGTTGTTGTTGACCTTGTTGTTCAAAGTTCGATCCATTCAAACCTTTTGCTTCAGTGTGCTGAAAAAAGCAAGCTACGCTGCCGGTTGCACATTCGCATCCTGTCACGGGGTGTAGCCGCAAGCTGATGTGTCCCTCGGCTGAATTCTGCCGTATGCGCACACTTGCTCTCATATCGAGCAACCATCATCAATAAGGTGATCATTCATCTGACATGTACCCGCCATGCAACCTGCTGTACCATGCTGCCAAATCACACCATGCCTTTTCTTATAGCTATGAGTTTGGAATGTGCGTCGCCTGACTGCGGATGAAATGCAAAAGAACTGCCTATCAGGCGTCGACCTTAATCTTTCCCAAAAATATCAAGAAACCATTTGCCATATCGCATGGGAACCCAGTGCAGCGCCTGAAGACAAAGGGGTTGTCAATGGAGAGCCCCTGAAGAACATCCAACCCGTAGAACCACAAGCGTGTCCCAATCTTGTTTCCGAGTTGGCAAACAGAGCTCCTTTAGCACCACGTTCTTTTCCGAAGCCAGAACTCGACTCTCTTCAGGCGCGTCCTAAGCGGTATACCCAGTGCCTGGCAAGTATCCCTGGTGTAGACGTATCCCTGGTGTCTCAAAGGCGGACCGCAATCAAAGGCTGCTTCTTTGCCGCGCGACCAGCGAAGCCACCCAGCGGTCTGTTCGCAAAATGAAGGAAGTGAATGCAAACTACTTGATTCTGCAACTTTTGAGTTTCTGCAAAAGTTCTGGAAGAAAAGCTACATGATTCACGAAAGGCCCTGGATTCAACACGACATGGATTTAGAAACTCTGAACACTTGAGCCGATATGCATCCAATGATTATCACAAAGAAACTACCCATGAAATCTTCCCCAACAATAGTCGCCTGTATTAATCGTAACATCGCAACTTTGTCATGGTATGGCCTGATATGGCACGCAAGAGCCTTCAAAGCTACCCTCACAACAGCATGTTCGGTCCAGGGTGCTGAGGTGTCCAATCGTTCCCACTTTGAACAACATGAAATCAAAGATTGCTCGAGACAGCAGTTGATTCCCAGCGTCAGCCTCAACAGACACCCAGGCTGGCACATAAAGCACAAGACCTCAAACAAGACCTGTAACATTGTTTTTTCACGTTTGTCAGATTCAATAGAGAATCCACATAACAGGCCACCACAATGTTGTTTTCTGTTGCAGCAGATAGAATCAGTTGGAACATCACAGTGTGTGGAAGTACATTTGCAGATTTTGCATGCTTTGCCAACAGTGGCAGGAAAAACGTGCGAATGAAGAGCTGAAGAGAAAGAAACTGGAGGAATGCACTTGTAAAGTGTGTGCAGAAAGGAAGAAGATCAGACACTACTATATAATTTGTTCAAATTCACATCTCAAGTGGGTAACATTTGCTGAATTGTCACATCCTAGTTCGTAAGCCACAGCGACAGGAAAGACTTGCGAATGAAGAAGGAGGAAGACAATTGCTGGAGGAGGTGGGTTCAAAAACCGGCCAGTTTGTGAAGGCTTTCTGGGAGCGGATGACAGTCTCATTGGTGAAACAAGCGCTACGCAAGTGCACAGGTGTTCGTTTGGTTTTTTTTGGTTTCACTCCTCTATGAGGCATGCTTTTGTCATGGCTTGTCCGCTGTCATAATTTTGAGTCTCACATTTCTGTCTTGAATCTACTCGTCATATGTGTCCTTTTCATCCATTTCTTCTTCCCCGTGGCCTCCAGCATGATCTCAAGTTGATATGGGTTCTGGGCGTAGTGAGGAAGTCTTCCAAATCTGAAATGTTGTCCAGGCGGTTGCAAGACATCGATCTGTCTTAATCTTTCGATTGATTCTTCCGTCTTCTTTGATACTCCTGAGATGTGATTTGACTTGAATTTGCTGTAGCTTGGATAGCCACCTTTGTTCTATCCTCAGCCTCGGTTCATTTTCTATCTCACTGCCGCTGCGCCTTTGTCGAGGTTCTGTGCGGGTTCTGTTGGATGTAATCGTCTCGGTCTTCATGTTCCTCATTTTGCCTTCTCCTTATATAGCTCTCGCTATCTCTCTCGCTATCTCTCTCTCTTGTGTCCTTTCAAGCCCCCCTTTTGAGCTTCCGTCGAACCCTCGCTCGTGCTTTGGTCTTTTTAGACTCTCTTCCGTAACTCTTCTCCTTTTGTGCGTCTCAGCCTCACCTTCCTCCACGAGCGTCTCTCTAGCCCTTCCTTTTTGAGGATCTATTCCGTTCTTCAGTCATTTCTCTGCCGCATCCTCTCATTGCCTCTTCTGTGTATGCAGCTTCGACATTTAGTGCAACTCTGCATGTTTCTCAGGCTGCTCTCAAGAGTTCTCCACGCATGGAGATCAAACAGATTACACTTTGTTGTAAATTCGGTGTTTGATGCAACCGAAGTGTTCTCTATAGGGATCAAGGTCGTGTTTCCTTTTCTATCTCGGAAGCAGGAGCAGGTACACATAATTAGTGTCTTTTGCTTTGAAATCTCTGAGTAATTGTGGACTCGCTGCATAGATGCCTTCGCTTTGTGCTCTATGCATGCTCTTTGAGCCGCCCTCCTCATTCGTACATTTCCTCGTGTTCTACAAACTGTCTCAACCCGATCCGCCACTGAAAGGGACACGTAAGGTCCTGATAAAGCAAAACGCATGATTTCCTTCCTTTCTCACACTTGTCCAAGATGACAAAGGCTTGACCATTTTTGGGCAACTTCGCTTCCTTTAAAGCCCTGGTTCTTGTCCACGGGTGTTGCCTTGACAATTCTGAGTTTGTCATACTTGCCATGTCTTAAATGACAAAGCACCTTTAGACCTCGCCACTCTCCAATGAAGCCGAATCGCGATGTTTGAAACACAATCCTTTGTGGCTATCTCCTCCTCCAAGTTCATGTCCTCAGTGCCAATTTGACTGAGTTTTGAACCTTTACACTATCGGCCGGGCGCTTCCGCATCAGTTCTATTATGATGTTGGATTGCGTGCGCGGATGTCTAGAGGGTGGGATGCGCTTCACTCGCCATGAGTGTGGGGGATCACTCAGATGGGCTAGGGTCAGTCTCATTTCTCAGATCGAAATGTTTCTGAAAATTGCATCTTGCCAGCCCAAGCAGTGGAGGTCTCACGAGAAGACTGGCTCAGAAGAGTCCAAAGGAACGGCTTGACCCTGCGATTGGTGCCAGAAGAGTTGAAAGATAAGAAGATGGTCATGGAAGCAGTGCAGCAAAATGGAATGGCTTTGCAAGCCGCACCTGGTGCTTTGAAAGAGGATAAAGAAATCGTCACAGCTGCGGCCCGGAGCAACTGGAGGGCGTTTGGATTTGCGGGTGAAGCAATGACCGAGGATCCGGAGATGAAAGCAACTTGGATTTGTAGTGAGAGACTCCAGGCATGTTTGTAGCATCAGACCTTATAACAGACCTAGCCTGAACAACTGTTTTGTCCGAATCACACTTCCGGCCCAAGGTCTTTGCGCGCAAGCTGGAGTTGCTTGAGCTATTCCAGAGAGAACGGTATGGGGAGACTGTGTTTGAGGCGGCCATGAAGGAGTTGGAGAATGACAGGGACGTAGCCTTGGCCGCCGTGCAAGGGAACGGCGATTTGTTGCGGTTGGCAGCTCCGGAGTTGAAGGCCAACAAGGCGATCGTTTTGGCCGCAGTTCGACAGAAAGGATTAGCGTTGGAACATGCATCAGATCACTGGAAGAGGGACAGAGAGGTTGTTCTGGCAGCAGTCAGGGAAGATGCCAGGGCTTTAGGTTCTGTGCCCGAAGAATTGACGATGGAGAAAGAATTCATCATATCAGCCGTGCAACAGAATCCGTTTGCCTTGCAATATGCATCGAAGGAATGGAAGGCAAACAAGGATGTAGTTTTCGCAGCCGTGGAGATATGTGCTACTGCCTTGGAATTTGCATGTGAAGACTTGAGGACAGACGGTCAGCTCGTTGCGTCCGCAACACTGCATCGCTTGGCAACGTGTACCAGTGACAAGGCTTTCATGCTGGAACTAGTTCAAGTTGGGGGTTTTGCCCTGCAGGTTGCGCATCCTGAATTGAAACGGGACAAGGAGGTGGCGCTGGCCGCAGTTCAACAACATGGCAGCGCGTTGGAATTCGCGGATGTTCAGTTCAAGCAGGACAAGAAGATGGTCTTGGCCGCAGTTCAACAACATGGCAGGGCGTTGGAATTCGCGGATGTTCACTTGAAGGCAGACCCAGAAGTGGTCTTGAACGCAGTGGTGAATGAGATTACGGCCTTGGAATTTGCGTCTGATGAGTTCAAGCAGCACTCAGTGGCTTAGCAGCCAAGATTCATTCATTGATGTCCATGTCATTTTTGGAAGGAGCAACAAAGGAGACCTTTGGTATGTTGTTGTCACTTCTTTTGAAGGTTTGACATGTCTATACAACTTCAGAGCTGCTTTGTTGCGTGCGCGTGCGTTTTTCTCACCCAGCTCATTTCCCACAACTTTGGCGCAACGTGCACTGTTGTTGCGAAGGTGTTGCCAAGATTTTAGTGGGTCGACGCCGATTTTAGCCCCTCGTGCAATGCATTTTTGCGGGCGAACCACACAACCCTCCCCTGAACGAACCACAGCTGAACTACTTGCAGTATGGACTTGTGGTCCAAAGGGTCGGTTTGCCTATGTTGTTTTCTGTTGTTTTTGTATGGTAGCTTGGCTATTCTCTTTTGTGGATTGGTTTGAAGGCTTGAAGTGTCTTGGCTTTTCCTGGCGTCTTTGGTTGTGCGTCTTGGCGTTTGATGGCTGAGTGGCCCGTTGTCAGGCAGTGGGAATGCCTCTTGCGCGGAAAGCAATATCATTTAACAATCCCCTTGGCAATAAACACTGGAAAATTGGGGACCCTGGGTGCCCAAAATCAAGGGCATTTTATAGAGAAACATGGTTCTTATGTGCATTTTTGGATCTAAAATTAGTTCCCCTTATAAAATGTTAAAAAAAACAAGCTGTTCCTAGATATTCAACATTTTTGGATATCAGTCTTGATTTTATAGAGAGTGTGGACGAGTAAAGTCGATGATATATGAGGAGGGTGGGTGCCCCAATTTTAGAGAAAAAAACATCAATTTTATAGAGACGTCATTATGATGCTCTGAATTCTTGATTTTATAGAGAAGAGATGACTAGACATCAAACAGTCAAGAAACTGGAATATGGACAAGCTACAAGAAAAAATGCGTTGTCAATTTCACTTCTGCAATTTGATGTCTGTGCTGCACTTGGCTTTTGTGCATTTTACATTCTTAGGCATGGCGCAAACATCGGATGTATATAAACGGAGAGTTGTCGGACAGAAACGGAAAAACCGTGGTCAAAACATGTTGAACAATGTTATGTGCACTGTTTTCTCTATAGAATCAGGGTTCAGGGTAAGGCCTATTTTGGGTACACTCGAGTCATTTCTCATGTCGTTCCTGATTTCATAGAGAATTATTTTTAGACATCTCGATTTTAAGCTCGAGGGTGGGTGCCCACATTTTATTTTATAGACTACCCATTGTGGGGTTGAGGCTGGTTTGATCGTTGTATAGAGACTTTTGGTGCACCTCTCAAGTGAGTTCTCTCTAAAATTGGGACCCCCAGCCTCCACTGGAATTCACACGGGGATATTTAACACAATATCATAGCACTTGGCTCATACATCACAATCCAATTTTAAAGTCCAAGTCCATACATCACCATATCGTTTTATGTATCATGTGACATGCATCGTATATCATGTCATGTTCATGATCATTTCAACTCATATGAAGGGAAATGATTTGGTGTGAATGTGCCTTACTGCCAGACTCAATGATCTGTGGCAACAAAACTAACAAAGTTGATTAACACATGATGTTGAAAGATGCCAGAGGTGGTTCTTAGGGTCCAAGGTGGGTGCTTCTAGAACTTGTGGACCCACCTCCTTTCACGCCACAGCTTCATCTCGCCCGAAAAGCATTCTGAACCAACGACCCAGAGCACTAGGGCCCCGCACTGCGAGAAATATGGGCAGCTTAGAATGCTCTTCATCGTTTCAAAGCCCCCCATCAGCCCGAGGGAACAAGCTATAACTTGAAGGGCACGAGGGCGAAGAAGAAGTCAGGTTGTTTCGCTTGATTTGGTCGGTTCCGTTCTTTTTCGCTGCGGCTCGTCGCAATTCCGGTTCGTTGTCAATGAAACTCACGTGTTTTCGGTTCGGCTCGCGGTTCGGGGTTTGCGGTTCGGTTCAGCACCCACCCCGATATTGTCGAATGTGTAGGGCCATTTGCGCGCTTTGGGAGACCAAACTTGCCTTTAAAGTTTCGGCCATCATTGGCCACCTTCTCTTTCCCGGCCAGCACACTTTTCCGAGGTCTTCATCCAGCAGCTGAAGGGAGACATGATTTCTTTACTCTTGAAGAGAGATGGCGAATTTGGAAAAGTCTTTGGATGTGGTGTCCTCGAGAAGTTCCTTTCAAACCACTCGGAGGAGAGGGTGAGGAACAAGTCACGCAGGGCCTTGCAAGACAAGGACGTCGTCCTGGCCGCTGTGTCACAGAACGGCTGTGCCTTGAGAAATGCCGCAGAGGAGTTGAGGGCGGACAAGGACTTTGTCCTGGCTGCTGTGTCGCAGGACTGCCGTGCCTTGCAATATGCCGCAGAGGAGTTGAGGGCGGAAAAGGACCTTGTCCTGGCTGCTGTGTCGCAGGACGGAAGTGCCTTGAAATATGCCGCAGAGGAGTTGAGGGCGGACAAGGACGTTTTCCTGGCTGCTGTGTCGCAGGACGGGAGTGCCTTGGAATTTGCCGCA